>WNWK01024681.1:0-29415 GCA_009830355.1 Cherax destructor
TAAAATAGAAATGCTCTTCTTGCCGAATAAGACAAGCGAAAATTTGTGTATGCAATAATTTCGCAAAAATCATTCTGAACCTAACGTAAACAATATATTTAATTGTGTTTATTAAATTATTGTAAACTTATCTAAAATATATTTAGTTTTAGGTAAATTAAATTGCGCTTGTTATAATAATGTTAGGTAAGTTTTCTAAGGTTCTTTTGGTACAAAATTATTTTTTTTTCATTAACATAAATGAAAAAATATATATCTTTAAACGTATAAGAGAAAATTTTAGAAAACTTAATTTTAAGAGTTCTGCTAATTGACCAATTTTACCTATTCGGCACGACATTATATATTATTATTAGTAGTATTATTTTAAGCAGATTTAATAGTTTAAAGAGGTTTCAAACCTGAGTTTGTGATGATAAAATATAAAGGCCTATAGGCCTACTTAGTTTGTAAGGTCCTAGAGGTGAAAATATCCCCGGAGCCGCCTCCACCACACAACCAGAATTAAGAGGCGGCTTAGCCAATAATTTGACTGTCTCCTTTTATTTATGCTGTTATTTTGCTAGTGTGAGGGAGCAATGTTTCTAGCAAGGAGGGCTTGTGACCCCTCTCTCTCCCACAGTACAAGGGAGGGAGTCATGACCCTCTGTCTCACAAGGGAGGGAGTCATGACCCTCTGTCTCACAGGGAGGGGAGTCATGACCCTCTGTCTCACAAGGGAGGGGAGTCATGACCTCTGTCTCACAAGGGAGGGGAGTCATGACCTCTGTCTCACAAGGGAGGGAGTCATGACCCTCTGTCCCACAGTACAAGAGGGTCATGGCCCTCTGTCCCACAGTACAAGAGGGGCATGGCCCTCTGTCCCACAGTACAAGAGGGCATGGCCCTCTGTCCCACAGTACAAGAGGGTCATGGCCCCTGTTCCACAGTACGAGGGTCGGCCCTCTGTCCCACAGTACAAGAGGGTCATGGCCCTCTGTCCCACAGTACAAGAGGGTCATGGCTCCTGTCCCACAGTACAAAGAGGTCATGGCCCTCTGTCCCACAGTACAAGAGGGTCATGGCCCTCTGTCCCACATTACAAAGGGGGTCATAGCCCTCTGTCCCACAGTACAAGAGGGTCATGGCCCTCTGTCCCACAGTACAAGAGGGTCATGGCCCTGTCCCACAGTACAAGAGGGTCATGGCCCTCGTCCCACAGTACAAGAGGGTCATGGCCCTCTGTCCCACAGTACAAAGGGGTCATGGCCCTCTGTCCCACAGTACAAGAGGGTCATGGCCCTCTGTTCCACAGTACAAGAGGGTCATGGCCCTCTGTCCCACAGTACAAGAGGGTCATGGCCCTCTGTCCCACAGTACAAGAGGGTCATGGCCCTCTGTCCCACAGTACAAAGGGGGTCATGACCCTCTGTCCCACAGTACAAGAGGGTCATGGCCCTCTGTCCCACAGTACAAGAGTGTCATGGCCCTCTGTCCCACAGTACAAGAGGGTCATGGCCCTCTGTCCCACAGTACAAAGGGGGTCATGACCCTCTGTCCCACAGTACAAGAGGGTCATGACCCTCTGTCCCACAGTACAAGAGGGTCATGGCCCTCTGTCCCACAGTACAAAGGGGGTCATGGCCCTCTGTCGCACAGTACAAGAGGGTCATGGCCCTCTGTCCCACAGTACAAAGGGATCATGACCCTCTGTCCCACAGTACAAGAGGGTCATGACCCTCTGTCCCACAGTACAAAGGGGTCATGACCCTCTGTCCCACAGTACAAGAGGGTCATGACCCTCTGTCCCACAGTACAAGAGGATCATGACCCTCTGTCCCACAGTACAAGAGGGTCATAACCCTCTGTCGCACAGTACAAGAGGGTCATGACCCTCTGTCCCACAGTACAAGAGGGTCATGACCCTCTGTCCCACAGTACAAGAGGGTCATGGCCCTCTGTCCCACAGTACAAGAGGGTCATGGCCCTCTGTCCCACAGTACAAGAGGGTCATGGCCCTCTGTCCCACAGTACAAAGGGGGTCATGACCCTCTGTCCCACAGTACAAGAGGGTCAGGACCCTCTGTCCCACAGTACAAGAGGGTCATGGCCCTCTGTCCCACAGTACAAAGGGGTCATGGCCCTCTGTCGTCAAATGTACAAGAGGGTCATGACCCTCTGTCCCACAGTACAAGAGGGTCATGACCCTCTGTCCCATCAGTACAAGAGGGTCATGACCCTCTGTCCCACAGTACAAGAGGGTCATGACCCTCTGTCCCACAGTACAAGAGGGTCATGACCCTCTGTCCCACAGTACAAGAGGGTCATGGCCCTCTGCCCCACAGTACAAGAGGGTCATGGCCCTCTGTCCCACAGTACAAGAGGGTCATGGCCCTCTGTCCCACAGTACAAAGGGGTCATGGCCCTCTGTCGACAGTACAAGAGGGTCATGACCCTTCCTCTGTCCCAAGTACAAGAGGGTCATGCCCCTCTGTCCCACAGTACAAGAGGGACATGACCCTCTGTCCCACAGTACAAGAGGGTCATGACCCTCTGTCCCACAGTACAAGAGGGTCATGGCCCTCTGTCCCACAGTACAAGAGGGTCATGGCCCTCTGTCCCACAGTACAAGAGGGTCATGGCCCTCTGTCCCACAGTACAAAGGGGGTCATGGCCCTCTGTCGCACAGTACAAGAGGGTCATGACCCTCTGTCCCACAGTACAAGAGGGTCATGGCCCTCTGTCCCACAGTACAAGAGGGTCATGGCCCTGAGGGAGAGATCCAGCTGGGTTGAGAGGTGAGTTGTGTCACTGTGATGGTCGAGGCATCAATAGTGATTCTTCCTCTTGTGCTACATAAACACTGCACATGTTTAACATTTCCCAGTTGAACTTGTGAACAATGATGAACAAGTTATACTGAAACAACTTGACGAGTGTATTGAAGAATCTAACATGTGCAGTGAACTAGAAAGGTAGTGTGTAGGAAGTGTTCACAGTGTTCCTAGACGGTGTTCAACGTGACTAAATCCACAACGACAAGTGTAGAGATGATGGTGAGTCATCATCTGGGTAGAAGCCTCGTATCATCAGATATCAGCATCCAACAAGACGGTAGTGTCACTGTTAGTGTTCAGTGACAGTTTATAACTGTTACAGCTTTCAGTGGTCACGCCTGAGGCATACACTGCTCGGGGCAGCGTCACTACCATGGCAGCGTCACTACCATGGCAGCGTCACTACCATGGCAGCGTCACTACCATGGCAGCGTCACTACCATGGCAGCGTCACTACCATGGCAGCGTCACTACCATGGCAGCGTCACTACCATCCGAACAGTCAGTGTAGACAGACGCAGGTTTACGGCTCTGAGTGACTCCCATATATCCGACTCCAATATACCGTTACCACCCCAAGCTCGTCTTTATTATATTACCCAATCTACGAAAGTAGTGCGTGGCTCTAGCTCCAGGCTGAGGGACTGATTACCTCAAACTCCCACTGATCTTCACCATTCTTGGTATAGGACTGATGAAGCCACTGAGTGGTAAATCATTTCCACAATTAACAGTGTTGCACATGTGTCTAACTTACCAAGTCTTGAATCGTACATACCCACCAACACATGTGTCTAACTTACCAAGTCTTGAATCGTACATACCCACCAACACATGTGTCTAACTTACCAAGTCTTGAATCGTACATACCCACCAACACATGTGTCTAACTTACCAAGTCTTGAATCGTACATACCCACCAACACATGTGTCTAACTTACCAAGTCTTGAATCGTTCATACCCACCAACACATGTGTCTAACTTACCAAGTCTTGACTCGTTCATACCCACCAACACATGTGTCTAACTACCAAGTCTTGACTCGTTCATACCCACCAACACATGTGTCTAACTTACCAAGTCTTGACTCGTTCATACCCACCAACACATTAAAGTCATTGCAGTGGATAAGGTCAGATGTGTTGGAAAATGATACTAACTTTCCATTAATGCCATGATGGGTTCTAGTTGAGTGCAACAGTCTGCATATTAGGGTTATTGACGCTAAAACCTTCGGTAGCTTCAAATATAGGTAAGATAAATACATGAGAGGCATAATAAGTGTCAGGGGCCCAAGACTGTTCAAATGCCTCCCAGCATACATAAGGGGATTACCAATAGACCCCTGGGTGTCTTCAAGACCCCTGGTTGTCTACAAGACCCTGGCTGTCTTCAAGACCCCTGGTTGTCTACAAGTCCCCTGGTTGTCTACAAGACCCTGGTTGTCTACAATATCCCTGGTTGTCAAGACCCTGGTTGTCTTCAAGACCCCTGGTTGTCTTCAAGACCCCTGGTTGTCTACAAGACCCCTGGTTGTCTACAAGACCCCTGGTTGTCTTCAAGACCCCTGGTTGTCTTCAAGACCCCTGGTTGTCTTCAAGACCCCTGGTTGTCTTCAAGACCCCTGGTTGTCTACAAGACCCCTGGTTGTCTACAAGACCCCTGGTTGTCTACAAGACCCCTGGTTGTCTTCAAGACCCCTGGTTGTCTTCAAGACCCTTTGTCTACAAGACCCTGGTTGTCTTCAAGACCCCTGGTTGTCTTCAAGACCCTGGTTGTCTTCAAGACCCCTGGTTGTCTTCAAGACCCCTGGTTGTCTTCAAGACCCCTGGTTGTCTACAAGACCCTGGTTGTCTTCAAGACCCCTGGTTGTCTTCAAGACCCCTGGTTGTCTTCAAGACCCTGGTTGTCTTCAAGACCCTGGTTGTCTTCAAGACCCCTGGTTGTCTGCAAGACCCTGGTTGTCTACAAGACCCCTGGTTGTCTACAAGACCCCTGGTTGTCTACAAGACCCCTGGTTGTCTTCAAGACCCCTGGTTGTCTTCAAGAAGGCACTGGACAGGCACCTAAAGTCAGTACCTGAACAGCCGGGCTGTGGTTCGTACATCGGTCTGCGTGCAGCCAGCAGTAACAGCTTGGATGATCAGGCTTTGATCCACCACAAGTCGGGGGCATTGACCCCCGGAACCCTCTCCAGGTAAGTGAAAGGGACTGGGTTTGAGTGGGACTTTCCCACAAGTTAATATACCTTTGAAGAGTTTCGAGAGTTTCACTACTCTCAGAGCCCGGCCACAGACCAGGCTTGCCTGGTCAACCAGGCTGTTGCTGCTGGAGGCCCGCTGCCCCACATAACCACAGCCTGGTTCATCTGGAACCTGGTGAAGATACTAGTCCAATAGTTTTATTGGTGGGTTTGAGAAGGACATACCTAGTATAGCTTTCTCACACCCGAAACGTTTCGCCTTCTAATCAGGCGTATTCAGTCTTGAAGATGTACTTAAGAGGTTGTCAGTCCCTCAGCTGAAGGAGTGACCTAACTGTTGTGTCTTGCTTGTTAAACCTGCCCTGTGACAGCTACATGGGTCGTACCACTGTGAAGGAACGACTGCTGGGTCGTACCAGTGAAGGAACGACTGCTGGGTCGTACCACAGTGAAGGAACGACTGCTGGGTCGTACCACTGTGAAGGAACGACTGCTGGGTCGTACCACTGTGAAGGAACGACTGCTGGGTCGTACCACTGTGAAGGAACGACTGCTGGGTCGTACCACAGTGACGGAACGACTGCTGGGTCGTACCACTGTGAAGGAACGACTGCTGGGTCGTACCACTGTGAAGGAACGACTGCTGGGTCGTAACACAGTGAAGGAACGACTGCTGGGTCGTACCACAGTGAAGGAACGACTGATGGGTCGTACCACTGTGAAGGAACAACTGCTGGGTCGTACCACTGTGAAGGAACGACTGCTGGGTCGTACCACTGTGAAGGAACGACTGCTGGGTCGTACCACTGTGAAGGAACGACGCTGGGTCGTACCACTGTGAAGGAACGACTGCTGGGTCGTACCACGTGAAGGAACGACTGCTGGGTCGTACCACTGTGAAGGAACGACTGCTGGGTCGTACCACTGTGAAGGAACGACTGCTGGGTCGTACCACTGTGAAGGAACGACTGCTGGGTCGTACCACAGTGAAGGAACGACTGCTGGGTCGTACCACAGTGAAGGAACGACTGCTGGGTCGTACCACTGTGAAGGAACGACTGCTGGGTCGTACCACTGTGAAGGAACGACTGCTGGGTCGTACCACGTGAAGGAACGACTGCTGGGTCGTACCACTGTGAAGGAACGACTGCTGGGTCGTACCACTGTGAAGGAACGACTGCTGGGTCGTACCACTGTGAAGGAACGACTGCTGGGTCGTACCACTGTGAAGGAACGACTGCTGGGTCGTACCACTGTGAAGGAACGACTGCTGGGTCGTACCACTGTGAAGGACGACTGCTGGTCGTACCACTGTGAAGGACGCTGCTGGGTCGTACCACTGTGAAGGAACGACAGCTGGGTCGTACCATGTGAAGGAACGACTGCTGGGTCGTACCACTGTGAAGGAACGACTGCTGGGTCGTACCACGTGAAGGAACGACTGCTGGGTCGTACCACTGTGAAGGAACGACTGCTGGGTCGTACCACTGTGAAGGAACGACTGCTGGGTCGTACACAGTGAAGGAACGACTGCTGGGTCGTACCACTGTGAAGGAACGACTGCTGGGTCGTACCACGTGAAGGAACGACTGCTGGGTCGTATCACTGTGAAGGAACGACTGCTGGGTCGTACACTGTGAAGGAACGACTGCTGGTCGTCCTGTGAAGGAACGACTCTGGTCGTACCCTGTGAAGGAACGTGCTGTCGTAACGTGAAAGAACGACTGCTGGGTCGTACCATGTGAAGGAACGACTGCAGGTTCCATTGAAAGAGCATGGGTTCATGTAAGAACCAGTGGTTGATAAGAAGCCACGTGGTCTTGTAAACCAGTGGAAGAACAGTGCTTGTACAAGTGAATGGATACGAGCAGGGTCGTAACGATAAGAACGCAGTGGTTGATAAGAAGCCAGTGGCTTGATAAGAACCAGTGGTTATTAAGAACGCAGTGGGCACAGTGAAGAACACTGTGGTCTTGATGAAGAAGACAGTGGTCGTCTGTAAGAAGCCAGTGTATGAAGAACGACTGTGGTCTACATGTGAAGGAACGAGCTGGCGTTCTAGACATGATTTTAAAACATAATATCACAAAGCCAAATGGCTTATCAGTGAGAAGCCACTGAGCTGCAAGTGTTCAGAGCCACTGCTTCAAGAGCTCTAGCTCACAAGCCAGTGGGTTGATAGAGCCAGTGGCTTGATAAGAAGCCAGTGGCTTGATAAGCCAGGCAGCATGCAAGACCAGAGCTGACAGAAGCCAGTGAGCGATAAGCAGCCAGTGGCTGATAAGCAGCCAGGCTGAAGCAAGCCAGTGCTTGAAGAGCCATGAGCTTGATAGCCAAGGAGCTGAAGCAGCCAGTGAGCGAAAGCCAGGACCCGAAGAAGCCAGTGAGCAGCAAGAGAGCAGATGAGCAGAACCAGTGGCCTAGCAGCAAGGCATCAATGATCAGATGACACTGTAACATCAACAACAACAACAGCAGCAGCCACAGCGCAGCAAGCACAGCACAGCAGCCACAGCAGCAGCAGCACAGCAGCAGCCACAGCAGCACAGCAGCAGCAGCACCACAGCAGCAGCAGCAGCCACAGCAGCAGCAGCAGCCACAGCAGCAGCAGCCACAGCAGCCACAGCAGCAGCAGCAGCAGCAGCCACAGCCAGCAGCAGCAGCCACAGCACAGCAGCAGCACAGCAGCAGCAGCCACAGCAGCAGCAGCAGCAGCCAACAGCAGCAGCAGCCACAGCAGCAGCCACAGCAGCAGCAGCAGCCACAGCGCAGCACACAAGCACACAGCAGGCAGCCACAGCAGCAGCAGCACAGCAGCAGCAGCCACAGCAGCAGCAGCCAAGCGCAAGCAGCCACAGCAGCAGCACAAGCGCACCAGCAGCAGCAGCCACAGCAGCAGACAGCCACACATGCAGCACAGCAGCACAGACAGCAGAGCAGCAGCAGCAGCAAGCCACAAGCGAGCAGTGCAAGCAGCAGCACGCAGCAGCACAGCCAGCAGCCACAGCGCGCAGCCAGCCAGCAGCAGCAGCACAGCACAGCAGACAGCCACAGCAGCAGCAGCCACAGGCAGCCACAGCAGCAGACAGCAGCACAGCAGCAGCGCAGCAAGCCACAGCAGCACAGCAGCCAGCAGCAGCAGCAGCCACAGCAAGCAGCCACAGCAGCAGCACCAAGCCAGCAGCAGCAGCAGCCACACAGCAGCAGCAGCAGCAGCCACAGCAGCAGCAGCACAGCCACAGCAGCAGCATAGACAGCCACAGCAGCAGCAGCCACAGCCACAGCAGCAACATAGACAGCCACAGCAGCAGCCACAGCCACAGCAGCAACATAGACAGCCACAGCAGCAGCAGCCACAGCCACAGCAGCAACATAGACAGCCACAGCAGCAGCATAGACAGCCACAGCAGCAGCATAGACAGCCACAGCAGCAGCAGCCACAGCCACAGCAGCAGCATAGACAGCCACAGCAGCAGCAGCCACAGCCACAGCAGCATAGACAGCCACAGCAGCAGCCACAGCCACAGCACAGACAGCCACAGCAGCAGCAGCCACAGCCACAGCAGACATAGACAGCCACAGCAGCCAGACAGCCACAGCAGCAGCATAGCAGCCACAGCAGCAAGCCACGCAGCAGCAGACAGCCACAGCAGCAGCCACAGCAGCAGCAGACAGACAGCAGCAGCAAGACAGCCACAGCAGAGCAGCCACACAGCAGCAGCCCAGCAGCACAGCAGCAGCACAGCACACAGCACAGCAGCAAGACAGCCACAGCAGCAGCCACAGCCACAGCAGCAACAAGCAGCCACAGCAGCAGCAGCACAGCCACAGCAGCAACAGACACAGCCACAGCAGCAGCCAGCAGCCACAGCAGCAGCAAGCAGCACAGCACAGCACAGCAAGCACAGCATAGACAGCACAGCAGCCAGCACAGCCACAGCAGCACAGCAGCCACAGCAGCCCCGACAGCCACAGCAGCACAGCAGCCACAGCAGCAGCAGCCACAGCCACAGCAGCCACAGACAGCCACAGGCACAGCAGCCACAGAGCAGCAGCAGCCACAGCAGCAGCAGCCACAGCACAGCAGCAGCAGCAGCCACAGCAGCAGCAGCCACAGCACAGCAGCAGCACAGCCACAGCATAGCCACAGCCACAGCAGCACATAGACAGCCACAGCAGCAGACCAGCCACAGCCACAGCATAGACACCAGCACAGCAGCAACCACAGCAGCACAGCAGCCACAGCAGCAGCATCAGCAGCAGCATAGCAACAGCCAGCCAGCAGCCAGACAGCCACAGCAGCAGCGCCGACAGCCACAGCAGCAGCATGAACCACAGCAAGCAGCAGACAGCCACAGCAGCAGCAGACAGCAGCACAGCCACAGCCAGCAGCATGACACACACGCAGCAGCACAGCCACAGCAGCACACAGCCACAGCAGCAGCAACACCACAGCCACAGCAGCAGCATACCGACAGCCACAGCAGCAGCAGCCACAGCCACAGCCGGCAGCAGACAGCCACAGCGGCAGCATGACAACCACAGCAGCAGCAGCCACAGCAGCACAGCCAGCAAGCAGCAACATGACAGCCACAGCAGCAGCCACAGCCACAGCAGCAGCACTGGACAACCACAGCGGCAGCAGCCACAGCAGAACATAGACAGCCACAGCAAGCAGCCCACACACAGCAGCAACAGCACAGCCAGCAGCAACCAGCACCACAGCAGCAGCCACAGCAAGCATAGACAACCACAGCAGCAGCAAGCCACAGCAGCAACATAGACACCACAGCAGCAGCAGCAGCCACAGCCACAGCAGCATGACAGCCACAGCAGCAGCAGCCACAGCCACAGCAAGCATAGACAGCCACAGCAGCATGACAGCCACAGCAGCAGCATGACAGCACAGCCAGCAGCCACAGCCACAGCAGCATGACAGACAACCACAGCAGCCAGCAGCCACAGCCACAGCAGCAACATAGACAGCCACAGCAGCAACAGCCACAGCCACAGCCACAGCACATGACAGCCACAGCAAGCCCAGCAGCCACAGCCACAGCAGCAATGACAGCCACAGCAGCAGCACAGCCAGCAGCATAGACAGCACAGCAGCCACAGCCACCAGCACATGACAGCACGAGCAGCAGCAGCCACAGCAGCACACAGCAGCCACAGCAGCAGCATAAGACAGCCACAGCAGCAGCATGAACAGCCACAGCAGCAGCATAGACAGCCACAGCAGCAGCATGAACCCGCACAGCCCGCATGACAGCCACAGCAGCGCACAGACAGCCAGCAGCGCAGACAGCCACAGCAGCCACAGCCACAGCAGCAGCATAGACAGCCACAGCAGCAGCATAGACAGCCACAGCAGCAGCATAGACAGCCACAGCAGCAGCATAGACAGCCACAGCAGCAGCAACGTCAGAGCAAGTAGTGAGCAGTGACGTACAGCTGGTAGTAGTAGTATAGTAAGTAGTAGTGGTAGAGTAGTAGTAGTGTAGTGGTGAGTAGTATAGATAGTAGGTAGTAGTGGTAGTGGTGGTAGTAGTAGTAGTAGTAGTAGTAGTAGTAGTAGTAGTAGTAGTGGTAGTAGTAGTAGTAGTAGTAGTGAGTAGTAGTGGTAGTAGTAGTAGTAGTAGTAGTAGTGTGTAGTAGTAGTAGTAGTAGTGGTGGTGTAGTAGTAGGTAGTAGTGTGGTGGTAGTAGTATGTGGTAGTAGTAGTAGTAGTAGTAGTAGTAGTAGTAGTAGTGGTGGTAGTAGTAGTAGTAGTAGTAGTAGTGTAGTGGTAGTAGTAGTAGTGGTGAGTAGTAGTAGTAGTAGTGGGAGTAGTAGGGAGTAGTAGTGGTGAGTAGTAGTAGTAGTGGTAGTAGTAGTGGTAGTGTAGTGGTGTAGTAGTAGTGTGGTAGTAGTAGTAGTAGTAGTAGTGTAGTAGTAGTGGTATGTAGTAGTAGTGGTGTAGTGTAGTAGTAGTAGTGTGGTAGTAGTAGTAGTGTATGGTAGTAGTATGTTTGTAGTGGTAGTAGTAGTAGTAGTAGTAGTAGTAGTGGTGTGTAGTAGTGGTAGTTAATTGGTAGTAGTAGTAGTGGTGGTAGTAGTAGTAGTAGTAATTATTTGTAGTAGGTGGTAGTAGTGAGTAGTAGGTGGTAGTAGTGGTAGTAGTGTAGTGGTAGTAGTAGTGGTAGTAGTAGTAGTAGTAGTAGTAGTGGTAGTGTAGTGGTATGGGGGTAGTAGTATGTGTAGTAGTTTAGTAGTAGTGGTAGTAGTAGTAGTAGTAATTAGTAGTAGTAGTAGTGGTGGTAGTATGTAGTAGTAGTAGTAGTAGTATTAGTAGTAGTAGTAGTGGTGGTATGTAGTAGTAGGTGTAGTAGTGAGTAGTAATGTAGTAGTAGTAGTAGTAGTAGTGGTAGTAGTAGGTAGTAGTGGTAGGGTAGGTAGTGTAGTAGTATGGTAGTAGTAGTAGTAGTAGTGAGTAGTAGTAGTAGTAGTGGTAGTAGTGTAATTGGTAGTAGTAGTGAGTAGGTAGTAGTGAGAGTAGTGAGTGGTGGTGGTGGTGGTAAAAATAGTTACGTATGCCTTTCTAACCACCACCAGTGCCACTACCACGTGGTGCCTACCACCACCTCCACCACCACACCACCACTACCACACTGCCACTACCACCACTACCATACCACTGACCACCTACCACCACTACCACTCCACCTACCTACCACCACTACCACTACCACTACCACTACCACTACCACCACAGTTCATCAACTTGAGGCACGCACTCCATTAGTAGTTCATTACAGGTCATATTTAAACACTGATCAAAGCAAGATATATATATATATATATATATATATATATACATATAGGATGGGGTCCACCTCTGGTGTCAATTGTGGGACCCATAGCCTCGGAGAAGTGGATAAAAAGGCTTCAAGGAAGAATATTTAGATTTCTTTCTGAAGCCATTTGAATATTCCACTTCCCCTACCACCCCATCTTTTTTATACAAACTTTATTTCAAGACAAAATACATTGACAAGAATACAATAGGGAGTAAAACAACATAGATAACAACTCAGAGCTACATGTCAAATACTTCGTCCAGCTCCCCGGCAGTGGGCCGCGTGCCCAGAACGCTGCAGGCATTTCCCCTCTGAATCGCCACACTGAGTCTCGAAAGAGGAAGCTTGTCGCCCTGTGGTCCCTGGTTTCTATGATGAGTTTCTCACCCAGCTCTTTGAGAAACTTTAGAGCACACTTGTCCCACGCTCCAAGGGTCTCCGACCCTATTGGGATGAAGTTATAGCAAGGGGGAAGGAGTGACCTAACTGTTGTGTCTTGCTGTATTTGCGAGTCTTCTGGGTCTCCCTGTGGCTGCCAGCCACAGGGAGACAAAAATATAACTTGTATTATGTAAACAATGGTATCAAATTTACTGACCTGCTGTTGCAACACTGCTTGAAAGTGACCAATTAGAGGGCAACGCTAACTGCCACAGCCAATTACACGAGGTCTAGTATACCCTGAGGTAGCTGCTGATTGGCTGAGACAGTTGGGAACAGCCAGCTGATTGGTCACACTCACGCATATGCCACACACCACCGCAACCGAGTATTTTTTCATTTGAGTTTCAAAATTTCCGGATTTTCATGGGGTTTACAATGCGCTTTTCACCACTAAATACAAAAAAAAAATATATTATAAAAGCCTCAGTATACAAACAAGAGCATTAAGGACGAAAATGACATTTTATGCAATATATCAATCCCAAGTGTGCCCTTCTTACACTTAACCATCCAGCCATTTTGGCGACAAATTGAAAAAAATATATATAAAATTATAATAATGATGAGAGGAGTGATGAATTTATGAGGGGAGAAGGAAAGAACTGGATAAAAGGAGAGTAGGCAGGATGTGATAACTTTAGTAGTGTGGAATTACCCTCAGTCATCACCCTGAGTTCTCTACACATATGCTGCTATGTATGATAATGTATGTAACTGTATTTGTGCACTCACAATAATAACCCTGGTGGTATATTATACCCTGGGTAGCCACCCTGGTGGTATATTATACCCTGGGTAGCCACCCTGGTGGTATATTATACCCTGGATAGCCACCCTGGTGGTATATTATACCCTGGGTAGCCACCCTGGTGGTATATTATACCCTGGGTAGCCACCCTGGTGGTATATTATACCCTGGGTAGCCACCCTGGTGGTATATTATACCCTGGGTAGCCACCCTGGTGGTATATTATACCCTGGGTAGCCACCCTGGTGGTATATTATACCCTGGGTAGCCACCCTGGTGGTATATTATACCCTGGGTAGCCACCCTGGTGGTATATTATACCCTGGGTAGCCACCCTGGTGGTATATTATACCCTGGGTAGCCACCCTGGTGGTATATTATACCCTGGGTAGCCACCCTGGTGGTATATTATACCCTGGGTAGCCACCCTGGTGGTATATTATACCCTGGTAGCCACCCTGGTGGTATATTATACCCTGGGTAGCCACCCTAGGTGGTATATTATACCCTGGGTAGCCACCCTGGTGGTATATTATACCCTGGGTAGCCACCCTGGTGGTATATTATACCCTGGGTAGCCACCCTGGTGGTATATTATACCCTGGGTAGCCACCCTGGTGGTATATTTTACCCTGGGTAGCCACCCTAGAGGTATATTATACCCTGGGTAGCCACCCTGGTGGTATATTATACCCTGGGTAGCCACCCTGGTGGTATATTATACCCTGGGTAGCCACCCTGGTGGTATATTATACCCTAGGTAGCCACCCTGGTGGTATATTATACCCTGGGTAGCCACCCTGGAGGTATATTATACCCTTGGTAGCCACCCTGGTGGTATATTATACCCTGGGTAGCCACCCTGGTGGTATATTATACCCTGGGTAGCCACCCTGGGTAGCCACCCTGGTGGTATATTATACCGTGGGTAGCCACCCTGGTGGTATATTATACCCTGGGTAGCCACCCTGGAGGTATATTATACCCTGGGTAGCCACCCTGGTGGTATATTATACCCTGGGTAGCCACCCTGGTGGTATATTATACCCTGGGTACCCACCTTGGTAGTATATTATACCCTGGGGTACCCACCCTGGTAGTATATTATACCCTGGGTACCCACCCTGGTGGTATATACCCTGGGTATTAAACCTTGTGATATACTCCACAAGGGTTTTTTTGCTCTGCTTTGATCAATAGTCTGGACCTTACTGCCCTGCCCACACCTCTTCACTCACCTCCCAGCCCCATCATTACACACCCCATTACCTTTATTACTCTCACCCACCATCCCCATATATCTTTCAAGACTCTTTACAAGTATATACACACACAGGAGCTGTGACTTGACCTATGCATATATAAGTATACACACACACACACACACACAGGAGTATAACACCAGGCACATCTCCTGAGGCGCACATCAACCAAATAACTGCTGCAGCATATGGGCGCCTAGCAAACCTAAGAACAGCATTCCGACATCTTAATAAGGAATCATTCAGGACCCTGTACACTGTGTACGTTAGGCCCATACTGGAGTATGCAGCACCAGTTTGGAACCCTCACCTAGCCAAGCATGTAAGGAAACTAGAGAAAGTGCAAAGGTTTGCAACAAGACTAGCCCCGGAGCTAAGGGGTATGTCCTACGAGGAGAGGTTAAGGGAAATCGACCTGACGACACTGGAAGACAGGAGAGAGAGGAGGGATATGATAACGACATATAAAATACTGAGAGGAATCGACAAGGTGGACAGACAGAATGTTCTAGAGATGGGACACAACAACAAGGGGTCACAGTTGGAAGTTGAAGACTCAGATGAATCACAGGGATGTTAGGAAGTATTTCTTCAGTCACAGAATTGTCAGGAAGTGGAATAGTCTAGGAAGTGATGTAGTGGAGCCAGGATCCATACATAGCTTTAAGAAGAGGTATGATAAAGCTCATGGAGCGGGAGCAGTGACCCAGTAGCGGCCAGTGAAGAGGAGGGGCCAGGAGCTGTGAATCGACCCCAGCAACCACAATTAGGTGAGTACACGCACACACAAATGAATATGCATGGATAAGGAGAGAGGCCCAGCGGCAATATGAGAATAACAGAGAACTGAAAGCCAAATCTGACCCAAAGTTGTACAGCCACATCAGGAGGTACGCAACAGTCAAGGATCTGGTAGTCAGGCTGAGGAAGGAAGGAGGGGAGTTCACAAGGAGCGACCAGGAAGTGTGTGAGGAGTTCAACACGAGATTTAAGGAAGAATTTTCAGTGGAGACAGGATTCCAGCAAACTCGGATCGAAGGGTGCACCAGCAAGTGCCGGACACACTACACACAACAGTGAAGGTGAGACTGCTAAGTGAGCTAGATACCTTAAAGGTGGTGGGACCAGACATCTCTCCCTGGGTCCCGAGAGATGGAACAGAGGTGCTGTGTGTGAAGTCTTAATTTTTAAAACAGACAGGCAGCATTAAACTACAGACCAGCGTCACTGACATGTATACCAGCACAGTCACGGAGAAGCTTACCAGGAAAACACTGGTGCAACACCTAGAAAGGAATGAGCTTATTTTGTTGCAGATGCAGTTCAATGTAGATAAATGCAAGGTTCTGAAGCTCGGGAGTGTCCATAACCCAAGCACTTATAAGTTAAATAACGTAGAACTTAGCCATACAGATTGGTGAGAAGGACTTGGGGTGATGGTAAGCAGCAACCTTAAACCAAGACAGCAATGCCTAAGCGTGCGTAATAAGGCAAATAGATTACTGGGATTTATATCAAGAAGTGTTAGCAACAGAAGTCCAGAGGTTATATTACAGCTTTATACATCATTAGTAAGGCCTCACCTAGATTACGCAGCTCAGTTCTGGTCTCCATATTACAGAATGGATATTAATTCCTTAGAAAACATTTAGCGTAGAATGACTAAATTAATACATAGCATTAGAAATCTTCCGTATGAAGAAAGATTGAAGACCCTAAAATTACATTCACTTGTAAGACGTAGAATGAGGGAGACATGATCGAGGTATACAAGTAGAAAATGGGTATTAACAAAGGGATATAAATAAGGTCTTGAGAATATCTTCCAAGAGAGAACCCGCAAAATTGGATTCAAATTAGATAAGTTTAGATTTAGAAAGGATATAGGAAAGTATTGGTTTGGAAATAGGTAGTTGATGAGTGGAACAGTCTGCCTAGTAGGGTTATAAGAACATAAGAAAGGAGGAACACTGCAGCAGGCCTGTTGGCCCATACTAGGCAGGTCCTTCACAATCCGTCCCACTAACAGAACACTTGCTCAATTTAATTTTCAATGTACCCAAGAAATAAGCTTTGATAATTCTATTTACTCATGTGTGAGTCCCACTCAAATCCAACCCCTCTCACTCATGAATTTATCCAACCTAAATTTGAAACTACCCAAGGTCCTAGCTTCAATAACCCTACTAGGCAGATGTTCCACTCATCAACTACCCTATTTCCAAACCAATACTTTCCATATTCTTTCTAAATCTAAACTTATCTAACTTGAATCCATTATTGGGTTCTCTCGGGGAGATATCCTCAAGACCTTATTTATATCCCTTTGTTAATACCCATTTTCCACTTGTATACCTCGATCATGTCTCCCTCATTCTACGCTCTTACAAGTGAATGTAATTTAAGGGTCTTCAATCTTTCTTCGTAAGGAAGATTTCTAATGCTATGTATTAATTTAGTCATTCTACGCTGAATGTTTTCTAACGAATTTATGTCCATTCTGTAATATGGAGACCAAAACCGAGCTGCGTAATCTAGGTGAGGCCTTACTAATGATGTATAAAGCTGTAATATAACCTCTGGACTTCTGTTGCTAACACTTCTTGGGTATAAATCCCAGTAATCTATTTGCCTTATTACGTACGCTTAGGCATTGCAAGGACCTTGGGTAGTTTCAAATTTAGGTTGGATAAATTCATGAGTGAGAGGGGTTGGATTTGAGTGGGAATTGCACATGAGTAAATAGAATTATCAAAGCTTATTGCTTTGGGTAGCATTGAAAATTTGGTTGGGCAAATATTGTTAGTGGGATGGATTGTGAAGGACATACTAGTATGGTTAACAGGCTCTGCTGCAGTGTTCCTCCTTTTTATGTTCTTATATAAGAACATAAGAAAGAAGAAACACTGCAGCAGGCCTACTGGCCTGACTTAACTCAGTGAAGACGTGTCTTGTGTGCTCTCTGTGAATCTGAACAAGATGTCCTCTCTGATCACGATAAAGAATTCGATATAGTTTATTTAGACTTTAGTAAGGCTTTGATAGAGTACCGCACCAGAGACTGTTAAAGAAAGTGGCAGCTCATGGCATTGGGGGAAAAGTGCTGTCATGGATCGAGTCATGGCTCACCAATAGGAAGCAGAGAGGTGCATAAATGGGGTTAAATCCGAATGGGGACTTGTAACAAGTGGTGTTCCACAGGGATCAGTCTTAGGTCCATTGTTATTTATAATATATATCAATGACCTTGATGAGGGAATTACTAGTGATATGAGCAAATTGCCGACGACACGAAGATAGGTAGGATAATTGATTCAAACATAGATGTCATAGAACTTCAGGAAGATTTAGACAAACTTAATTCGTGGTCAGAAAAGTGGCAGATGCAGTTCAATGTAGATAAATGCAAGGTTCTGAAGCTCGGGAGTGTCCATAACCCAAGCACTTATAAGTTAAATAACGTAGAACTTAGCCATACAGATTCGAGAAGGACTTGGGGTGATGGTAAGCAGCAACCTTAAACCAAGACAGCAATGCCTAAGCGTACGTAATAAGGCAAATAGATTACTGGGATTTATATCAAAAGTGTTAGCAACAGAAGTCCAGAGGTTATATTACAGCTTTATACATCATTAGTAAGGCCTCACCTAGATTACGCAGCCTAGCCTCTGGTCTCCATATTACAGAATGGACATAAATTTGTTAGAAAACATTCAGCGTAGAATGACTAAATTAATACATAGCATTAGAAATCTTCCTTACGAAGAAAGATTGAAGACCCTAAAATTACATTCACTTGTAAGACGTAGAATGAGGGAGACATGATCGAGGTATACAAGTGGAAAATGGGTATTAACAAAGGGATATAAATAAGGTCTTGAGGATATCTCTCCAAGAGAGAACCCGCAACAATGGATTCAAGTTAGATAAGTTTAGATTTAGAAAGGATATAGGAAAGTATTGGTTTGGAAATAGGGTAGTTGATGAGTGGAACAGTCTGCCTAGTAGGGTTATTGAAGCTAGGACCTTGGGTAGTTTCAAATTTAGGTTGGATAAATTCATGAGTGAGAGGGGTTGGATTTGGAGGGACTCACAATGAGTGGGTAGAATTGTCAAAGCTTATTTCTTGCAGCATTGAAAATTGGGTTGAGCACATATTCTGTTAGTGGGACGGATTGTGAAAGACCTGCCTAGTATGGGCCAACAGGCCGCTGCAGTGTTCCTCCTTCTTATGTTCTTATGTTCTACCAGCAGCTGAAGGAAGAACTAAGGGTAGCTAAGCTTGAGATACAGCGACTGACTGAGGAAAACAAGAGGATTCGTAGTAATCCTCCTGTTGAGAATCCTCAAGCCAAGAAAGGAACCTGACAGTGGCTGGAATGCATGGGACAAAGTTAAAGATCAAGAGGACGGATGGAGAGGTAGAATCAACGAAGAACAAGGAATCTGTTGTGGAAACATCGAACCGATTCTCCATGTTACCCGATGAATGTGAATCGACTACTGGAACATCACTAACAACACCAAGGCAGGTAAGAACATTGTTCTTGTTGGGGATAGTAAATTAGGTACATGATAGGGCCTTGTGCTTGAAAGATAGAAGTAGGAGACAGAGGGTTTGTTTCCTGGGGCTGGGATGGAGGATATTGTTAGCCGCCTGGACGACATCATGAGGTAATGGGAGGAATCCATTATCTGTCTCAGTGCTGAGGCAAACGATGTTGGCAGACGTAGGGAGTGAGGACCTGACTAGCAGCTATAGGTCAGCAATAGACAGAATTAGGAAGAAGGGTGGGAACCTGTCATATTTGGTATTTTGCCAAGAGAGGAGTTGAGATGAATCGTCCAGGGCAATTGGTCAATTGCGGCTGGACAAACACTGTAAGGATAATGCAGTACTCATTCATTTGCAACTGGGACCACTTCTATGGCCGAAATGACATGTATGCCAGGATAAGGTCTACTTATCCAGGCAGGTGTGATTTTCTTGCTAGCTCAGTTGAGGGTGTTGTTAGACTTTAAACTAGTCGAATCTGAAGGGACGAAGCTGAAGTTGAAGAAGGTCCAGGAGACTGCTGTGGAAACCAGCAACTCTTTTCCTTGTTATCAGACGTAATGTGAAGACATCCCAGCGAAGACCATCTCTACAAAGACCGCTGAGAACGCGCACACCGCCACGAGGTAAGAACATTGTTTTATTGGGGATAGTCAGATTAAGTTTATGGATAGGGAATTTTGTCTTGGATAGGAATAGGGGGCAAGGGGGGTTATCCTGGGGCTGGGATGAAGGATATTGTTAGTCAGTCTGGGCGAATCTGAGAGGGTGAGTAATCCTTTATCTGTCTCAGTGCTGGAGGCAATGATGTTGGTGACGTAGGGGAGTGAGGAGCTGATTAGGGCATAGGGCAGCCACAGAATTTGGAAGAAGGGGGTGGGAACCCCCGCCATGGTTTTCCCAAAGGGAGAGAGTTGAATGAATTTGTCCAGGGCAATTGGTGTCAATTATTGGGCAAATACTGAAGGAAAATTTTAGAACATTCATTGACAACTGGGACCCTTTTTATGGCAGAAATGACATGTATGCCAGGGATGGGGTTCACTTATCTAGATCTGGGGGGGGGCACTGGCAACTGCGGGGAGGGAGCCGTTAGGCTGAACTAGAAAGTAGTGGATGGGTTATGGGGAAACAGAAGTCCTTGTAGTAATGTTATAAATTCTAGGGGTTTAAAAGGCAGAAAAGGGGGATATTGAAAGCGTGGCAATTTGGTGACAAGGGCAGAATATATAAGGAAAACAGAATGAGCAGAAGGTAAAGAGAAAGGGGGGGTCTTTATGTATATTACACCAATAGTCGAAAATAGTGGAATAAGATGGACGAGTTAGAGATTAGTTGGTACAAGTACAGGTAATATTGATAAGCTTTTGCACACCGAAAATGGTTTAATATGAAAATCGGGACATGCCTGCCGTAATGTCACATTCAGGTTTTAAAATTGTTCCAAGTAGACAGAAGCATCGAAGGGGGTGGTGGTACCTATGTCCGTGATCATTTAAATTGTTGCATAAAAACGTATAAAGTCTGAAATAACACATACAGAGCAGTCTGATACAATTTTAGAGGTGCGAAAATTGATTTTAGGCGTGATTTTACCGCCTCCAAAACTTAGATAGGAACAAGGGAGATTACCTTTTGAGTGAAACTGTTAAGGCCACAAAGGCACGATAACGTAGTAATTTAAAGACTTTAACTTTAGTCAGATTGATTGGAATTTCTTGACAGGGAATTTATAATCTAACGACTTTTTAGAAGTAGCTCCAGATTGTTTTTTGAAGCAGTTTGCACAGAACCTACATAGAAATAACTCACTTCACTTAGTTCTGCAAGCAAGGGAAACCCTGTTAATAATTTCCTAGGAAATTACAGAGGAACTCGGGTTCATGACCATAAGTCCACTAAATTTAGCATTGAATGGATGTATGATAGCAGTGGATAATTCAGCAACGGTCCCAGATTTTGCTTAGTAGATTATAATAATTTATAATTGACTTATCAACTGTGACTGGGGTAACGAAGAGAGGTATCATTATGACAGTTTAACACCATAACAGGCTGCCCAAAGAACATTTATCCCATATAAAGAAATTAGATCAAGTAGAAATGACCCAAATGGATGAATAATAGGTCAGTTATCTTAGCAGAAGAAAGGAATTATAGGCGCACAAAAGAGGTGAGGACATCCATAAATCATACCGACATTAAGAGGGACGCAAAAGGGTATAAGAAAAGCTAACGACTATGAAATTAAGTTAGATTCAAAACCAACCCAAAAGTTTTTCCGTTTATAGAACAAGTTAGGATAAGATAGGTCCTTAAAATAACTCAAGCATCTACCGACAAGTGAGAATGATACGTGGCTCTATTTTTAATAATTATTTTCCTTCGGTTTTCACGCAGGAAGATAATTAACAATATCCTAGAATTCTAATTTTTGGCAGAGGCCCAGAAGAACATAAATTATGTAATATCATGGTCAATAGTGAAATGGTTAGCAGAAAAACAACCAGACCGACTGAAACAAAATAAATCTGGTCCTGATGAGCTTTTTGCAAGAGTTCTTAAGGAATGCAAATGGAACTTCAAAAGAACCAATATCTAACATTTTTAATTTATCTCTTCAAACAGGTGTAGTGTCTGATATGGAAGATGGCTAATGTAATCCCACTTTAAAGCAGGGGACAAGTCACTACCGTCACCCGGTCGCCCAATGTCTGACCTCACCAGCAGGCAAATTACTAGAGTCAATTATAGCTGATATTATTAGAAGTTGCACAAATGGTACAAAATACGATACAATGAAAATAAACACATAGTTGTATATCGCATCTTATTGATGGGAGTCAGCCAGCCACGCAGGAGATCGAGTCACATACCAGATCTACCTTAGATCTGGGCGTGACTGATGTTTTACTGCGGCGAAACGTTGCCAATAGCGATCAATTATACCGTTTATGTGTTTATTTTTCCATTATTAGAAGCGCCCAGATGACCATAATTTGATTAATGATAATTTGCATGGATTCACGAGGGGCCGTTCTGCCTATCTAATTCTATTTCTAACCTTCTTCACTAAAGCTGAGGCCGTTGATCATGATAAAGAATTCGATATTGTTTATTTGTAGACTTTTAGTAAGGCTTTTGATAGAGTACTGCACCAGTGAGACCGTTAAAGAAAGTGGTATTCATGGCATTGGGGGAAAAGTGCTGCCGCGATCGAGTCATTTTCTACCAATAGGAAGCAGAGAGGTGTATAAATGGGGTTAAATCCGAATGGGGACTTGTAACAAGTGGTGTCTTCATAGGGATCAGTCTTAGGCCCATTGTTATTTATAATATATATCAATGACCTTGACGAGGGAATTACTAGTGATATGAGTAAACCCGCTGACGAATAATGAAGATAGGTAGACACTGATTCAAACATAGATGTCATAGAACTTCAGGAAGATTTAGACAAAACTTAATTCGTGGTCAGAAAAAGCAACAGATGCAATTCAATGGTGACAAATGCAAGGCTCCCTGTAGTTCGGGAGTGTCCATAACTCAAGCACCTCTATAAGTTAAATAACGGGTATTTGAAGCCAAGGTTATGATTGCGAGAAGGACCTGGGGCGATGGTAAGAAACAACCCAAACCAAGACAGCAAATGCCCAAGCGCGTAATAAGGCAATAGATTACTGACTTATATCGTTAAAGTGTTAGCAATAGAAGTCCAGAGGTTATATTACAGCTTTATACATCATTAGCAAGGTCCTCACCTAGATTACGTAGCCAGTTTGGTCTCCATATTACAGAATGGATATACCCAGAAAACATTCCAAAGGAAATGACTAAATTAATATTAGCATTAGAAATCTTCCTTATGAAGAAAGATTGAAGACCTCTTAAATTACATTCACTGTAAGACGTAGAATGAGGGGGAGATATGATTGAGGTACTACAAGTGGAAATGTGGCATTAATGAAGATATAATAAGAACTCAAAGATATCTCCACATAGAACCCAATAATGGATTCAAGTTAGACAAGTTTAGATTTAGAAAGGATATAGAAAGTATTGGGTTTGGAAATAGGGTAGCATGAGTGAATAGTCTGCCTAGTAGGGTTATTGAAGCTAGGACCTGCAGTTTCAATTTAGGTTGGATAAATTCATGAGTGAGAGGTTGGACGGAGGACTTCCATGAGTGGGCAGGAATTGCCAAAGCTTATTTCTTGCAGTATTGAAAATTGGGTTGAGCAAATATTCTGTTAGTGTGGACGGATTGTAAGGACCTGCTCTAGTATGGGCCAACAGGCCTGCTGCAGTGTTCCTCCTTTCTTATGTTCTTAAGGGTTTAGAAATGGAAAATACTGAATGTCGAATTATAGATCTAGGTCGAGCATAAAAATCTTAACAATAATAAGTACAGTAATAGGATAGTGGAAAACAGAAAGGAGCAGGAAGGGTGGGAAATAAATGGTATAAAATACCGACACAATGGAAAAATAAAACATAAGCAGTATAATGTGATCCTTTTTTGGGGAAAAAATTTTGCCCACGCAGTGGGGTTTTTGGCCGGAAGACCCCTGAAATGGAGCAAAATGGAGAAAATATAGGGTACAGTCAGGTGGAGAATGCTGGGGGGGTGGAGAAAGCTGCATTTTTAAAAATTAAAAAGTGTGATAGTTAAAAACATTGTGTGACTTAAAGGACCCGCAGTGTACCTTCTTTTGTTCTAGGTGGGGGAACGTTGGGGAAAAGTTTTTGGAATAGGTTGCTATGTTGAAAGCCTTTTCTGGTTTAATTTTTTGGGTATTTGGGGGAGTGATGATTCAGGATTCTTCGGTATTGCGTTTGTCTTCTCTTGATCTGGCTACCATTTTCAAACCCATGTGTCCAATGGCCCCACCTAGGGGTTTGGAAAAATTGGGGCCCCCAAATTTTCGAACCACAAGGGGGGTGTGTGTGTGTGTGTATTTTGTGTTGTGTGTGTGTGTGTTTTGTGTTTGTGTTTTTTTGGTTTTTGTGTGTGTTGTATTTTGTTTTGTTGTGTGTGTGTGTGTGTGTGTGTTTGTGTGTGTGGTATTGTGTGTGTTGTGTGTGTGGGGGTGTGTGTGGTGGGGGTGCGGTGTGTGCGTGTGTGGTGTGTGTGGTTTTTTGTGGCGAGCCTCCACCCCCCCGGCTATCCATACTAGCCCCACTACATCCCCCTTTTGGGGGGGAAACCCCACTACATCTGGCTGGCTGTAATAGCCCCATACATCTGGCCCCCGGGGGCCCGCCCCCCCTACATCTGGCTGGCTGTACTAGCCTCCACTACATCTGGCTGGCTGTACTAGACTCCACTACATCTGGTCTTTTACCAGCCCCCCCCACATCTGGGCTTACCCAGCCCCACTACATCTGGTTTTGGGGGGGACCAGCCCCCCACTACATCTGGCTGGCTGTACTAGCCTCCACTACATCTGGCCGGATTAAAAAAACCCCCTTACATTCTGGCTGTACCC
The DNA here is from genome assembly GCA_009830355.1 of Cherax destructor. Taxonomy (NCBI): domain Eukaryota; kingdom Metazoa; phylum Arthropoda; class Malacostraca; order Decapoda; family Parastacidae; genus Cherax; species Cherax destructor. Next base: position 24,358 of record WNWK01024681.1, read on the forward strand.
CCCTCCATTACATCTGGCTGGCTGTCCAGCCCCCACCCTCTGGCTGGCGGTGGGGGCCCCCCTACATCTGGCTGGCTGTACTAGACTCCCCCACATCTGGCTGGCTGTACCAGCCCCCCCTAACATCTGGCCGGGTGTACCAGCCCCCCCCACATCTGGCTGACTTTTAGCCTCCCCTAATCAGCTCGTACCCCAGCCTACTACATCTGGCTGGGGTGTACTAGCCCCCCTATATCTGGCCGGCTTGCCCCCCCCCACTACATCTAGCTGGCTGTACTAGCCCCACTACATCTGGCCGGCTGTACTAGCCCCCACCTCTGGGGTGGCTGTACCAGCCCCCCTCATCTGGCTGGCTGTTAGCCTACTAATCTGGCTGGCTGTATTTTGCCCCACTTACATTTGGCTAGCTGTACTAGCCCCCCACTACATCTGGCTGGCCATACTAGCCTCCACTGGCCGGGTAACTAGCCCCCCCTACATCTGGCTGGCTGTACTAGCCCCCAAAAAAATCCCGGCCCCGGGGGGATTAGCCCCCCACTACATCGGGCCCCGGGTTTTTTCCTCCACTACATCTGGCCCCCTTTTCTAGCCCCCCTACATCTGGGGCCCGGGGGGGACTAGCCCCCCTTTCATCTGGCCGGGGTGTACTAGCCTACTTCCCCCCCCGGGGGGGACTAGCCCCCCTACATCTGGCTGGCTGTACCAGCCTCCAATACATCTGGTGGGTGTACTAGCCTCCACTACATCTGGCTGGGGTGTACCGCCTCCCCCCATCTGGCTGGCTGTACCAGCCCCCCCTACCCAGCTGGCTGTACCCCCCTCCCCCTACACCCCCGGGCCCCGGGGGGGACTTTCCTCCACTACATCTGGCTGGCTGACTAGCCCCCCTACATCCCCCCTGGCTGTAAATAGCCCCACTACATTTTGGCAAAAAGCAGCCTCCACTACATCTGGCTTTGGGTTCCAGCCCCCCCCACACCCCCCCGGGATTTTCCCCCCCCTCCACTACATCTGGGGGGGGTGTACCAGCCCCCACCCTCTGGGGCCCGGGGGGTTTTGGGCCCCTCACCATCTGGCTGGCTGTACTAGCCCCACCACATCTGGCTGGCTGTAATAACCTTCCCCTACATTGGGGGGGGTGAATGCCCCCCCACATCTGCCAGCTTTTTTTGAATTCCCACATCTGGCTGGCCACGGGGCCCCCACATCCGGCCGGCTGACCAGCCCCCCCTACATCTGGCCCATACTAGCCCCACTACATCTGGCCGGGTGTATAGCCTCCCCCTACATCTTTTGGGGGGCTGTACCCCGCCCCCCCACATCCCCCCCGGGTGTACTAGCCTCCCCCCACATCTGGCTGGCTGTACTAGCCTCCCCCCACATCTGGGCCCCGGGGGGGACCGGGGGCCCCCCAAAAAGGCTGGCTATACTAAAACCACCACATCTGGCCGGCTATACCAGCCCCCCCTACATCTGGGGGGCTGACTAGCCTTTTACCACATTTTTTGGGGGCTGATTTTGCCTCCACTACATCTGGGCCCCGGGATACTAGCCTTTTCCCCCACATCTGGCTGGTTGTACTAGCCCCCCACTACATCTGGCCGGGTAAATAAAACCTCCATCATCCAATGGTTTTACTAGCCCCAATACATCGCCCCCTGTACCCCCCCCCCCCCTACATCTGGCCGGTATACTAGCCTACTCATCTGGCTGGCTGTACTAGCCTCCACTTAAAAAAGGGGGGGGTGTACTAGACCCACCACATCTGGGGTGGCTGTACTAGACCCACTACATTCCACTAGCCTCCCCTAACATCTGGGGGCTGAATAGCCTCCACTAACTGTGGGTTTTATTTTTCCCCCACTAAAAAGGTTTTGGGGGGGACTAGCCCCACTACATCTGGCTGGCTGTACTAGCCTACTACATCTGGGGGCTATACTAGCCCCCCACTACATCTGGGGGGGGTGTACCAGCCCCACCCCAAAAAGGGGCTTTTACCAGACTCCACTACATCTGGCTGGCTGGGACCCCCCTCCCACCCCCCCGGCTGGGTGTACTAGCCCCCCTACATCTGGTGGCTGTACTGGGGGCCCCCCTACATCTGGCCTTACCAGCCCCCCCTACATCTGGCCGGGGTGTACCAGCCCCCCTTACATCTGGCTGGCTGTACTAGCCTCCCCTAAACTGGCTGGCTGACTAGCCCCCCTACATCTCTGGGGTGTTTCGGCCCCCCTACTCCCCTGTACTAGACCCACTTACATCTGGCTGGCTGTACTAGCCCCCCTACATCTGGCCGGCTGTACCCTCCACCCATCTGGGGACTGTACTAGCCTCCACTACATCTAGCTGGCTGGCCCCCCTCCACTACATCTGGCTGGCTGTACCCCCCCCCCACTATATCTGGGGTGGCTGTAAAAGCCCTTTCCCCCCATCTAATGGCTGTACTAGCCTTTCCCCCTTTTTGGCCGGCTGTACCGGGGCCCCCCACCCTCTGGCTGGGGTGTACTAGTCCACTACATCTTTTGGGTGTACTAGCCCCCCCTACATCGGTTTTGGGGGGGACTAGCCCCCCTACATTTCTAGTTACTAGCCCCCCTACATCTGGCTGGCTATACTAGCCCCCCTCATCTGGCCGGGCTAGCCCCATTCATCTGGCTGGCTGTACTAGCCTCCACTACATCTGGCCGGCTGTAAAAAGCCTCCACTACATCTGGGGCCCGGGGGTTTACCAGCCCCCACTACTCCGGGGCCCGGGGGGGACCCCCCCCCCACTACATCTGGCCGGGGTGTACCAGCCTCCACTACATCTGGCCGGCTGTACCAGCCACTACATCTGGGGTGGCTGTACTAGCCTACTACATCTGGGGTGGCTGTACTAGCCTCCAATACATCTGGCTGGCTGTACTAGCCCCACTACATCTGGCTGGCTGTTTTAGCCTCCCCCCACAGGGGTGTACTACCCCCCTACATCTAGCTGGCTTTTTCTAGCCCCCCTACATCTGGCCGGCTGTCCTCCCCTACATCTGGCTGGCTGTACTAGCCCCCCTACATCTGACTGGCTGAAAAAACCCCCCCTCATCTGGCTAGCTGTACTAGCCTCCACTACATCTGGCTGGCTTTTTAGCCCCCCTCATCCCCCCCCGGGATACTAGCCTCCCCCTTACATCTGGCTGGGTGTCCAGCCCCCCCCATCTGGCCGGGGTGTACCAGCCTTTTCCCCACATCTGGGGGGGGTTTTTTTGCCCCCCTACATCTGGGGTGGCTGTACTAGCCTACTACATCTGGGGGGAAAAAGCCTCCCCCACATTGGCCCCCCCATACTAGAATCCATACACTGGCCGGCTGACTAGCCCCCAAAACATTGGGGCCCGGCTTGTACCAGCCCCCCCTAAAATCTGGGGCCCGGTTTACCGGTTTTTCCCCCACATTGGGGCCCGGGGGGGGGGGTAGCCCCCCTAATCTGGCTGGCTGTTTTTAGCCCCCACTAATCTGGCCCCGGGGGGGACTTAGCCTCCACTACATCTGGCTGGCTGCCCAGCCTCCCCTACATCTGGCCGGCTGTACTAGCCTCCACTACATCTGGCTGGGGTTCTAGTCTCCCCTAAACTGGCCGGCTATACTAGCCTCCCCTACATCTGGCTGGCTGTACTAGCCCCATTTCATCTGGCCGGCTGTACTAGCCTCCCCCCTTTAAACTGGCCGGCTATACTAGCCCCACTACATCTGGCTGGTTTTAAAAACCTTCTAATCTGGGGCCGGGGGTACTAGCCTCCACTACATCCTTTTGGGTGGCTGTCCCAGCCTCCCCAAAAAATCTGGCCGGGGTGTCTAGCCTCCCCCAATCTGGCCGGCTATACTAGCCTCCCCCCACATCTGGGGGTGGCTGTACTTGCCCCCCACCCCATCTGGCTGGCTGTCTAGACTCCCCCCACATCTGGTCTTTTACTAGGGCTCCCCCAATCTGGGGTGGCTGTAAGCCCCCCCTACATCCGGCCGGGCCCCCACCAGCCTCCACTACATCCCCCCCGGGGTGTACTAGCCTCCACTACATCTGGCCGGGGTGTACCCAGCCCCCCCAAATCTGGCTGGCTGTACCCAGCCTACTAAAAACTGGCCATTTTACTAGCCTCCACTACATCTGGCCGGCGTTCCCAGCCTCCATAATCTTTGGCTGTAACCTCCACTACATCTGGCTGGCTGTACCCAGCCCCCTCCCCCCCGACCGGCTGTTCTAGCCCCCCCTACATCTGGCTTTTAAAAAAACCCCCCCTACATCTGCCCGGCTGTACTAGCCTCCACTACATTGCCCGGTTTTACTAGCCCCCTACATCTGGCCGGGGTGTACCATCCTCCACTACATCTGGGGGGCCGGGGTGTACTATTTCCCCACTTACATCTGGCCGGGGTGTACTAGCCTTTTCCCCCACATTTTCTTTTTTTGCCTTTTCCCCCACATCTGGGCCGGCTGTACTAGCCCCACTACATCTGGCTGGCTGTACTAGCCCCCCCCAAACTGGCCCGGCCTAGCCCCCCTACATCTGGCTGGCTGTACTAGCCTCCCCCGGCTTGGCTGGCTGTACTAGCCCCCCCTACATTCTGGCTGTACTTTGCCCCCACTACATCTGGCTGGGGGTGTTTGCCCTTTCCCCCTTAAAAAGGCTGGCTGTACTAGACTCCACTACATCTGGCTGGCCACCAGCCTTCCATGGGGGCTGGTTTTACTAGCCTACCACATCTGGCTGGGGTTTTTTACTAGCCCCCCCTACATCTGGGGGGGGTGGAAATAGCCTCCACCATCTGGCTTTGGGTGTACTAGACTTACTACATCTGGCTGGCTGTACTAGCCTCCCACATCTGGTTTTGGGTTTTTCTAGCCCCCCTACATCTTTTGGCTTGGGGTCTAGACTCCACTACATCTTTTGGGGGGGGTGTTCTAGCCCCCCATCTGGCTGGGTAAATATCGTCTGAACACCGGGTTTACCGATGTTAGCCCGGGGGTAAATCTCCGGCTTCCACGGTGAGGTTGGGGCCCCCCTTCCCCCAAAAGGGGAAACATCG
>WNWK01024682.1:0-5000 GCA_009830355.1 Cherax destructor
ACACCAACAGTACAAACAGCGTGTCACTGTTCACACACCAACAGTACAAACAGCGTGTCACTGTTCACACACCAACAGTACAAACAGCGTGTCACTGTTCACACACCAACAGTACAAACAGCGTGTCACTGTTCACACACCAACAGTACAAACAGCGTGTCACTGTTCACACACCAACAGTACAAACAGCGTGTCACTGTTCACACACCAACAGTACAAACAGCGTGTCACTGTTCACACACCAACAGTACAAACAGATTGTCACTGTTCACACACCAACAGTACAAACAGCGTGTCACTGTTCACACACCAACAGTACAAACAGCGTGTTACTGTTCACACACCAACAGTACAAACAGCGTGTTACTGTTCACACACCAACAGTGACACTGGGTTTTTTTCACACGATGTGTGGGTGGTTGTGGTTACCATGGTGATGGTTGTCACTGTAGTATTACTGCCACCTTGCAACCCCGGCAGTGACCAGTAGTGCCACCAGCATTGGCACTGCTGTTTCCTGTAGTGCCAGATGTGTGTGTGTGTGTGTGTGTGTGTGTGTGTGTGTGTGTGTGGCCACAGGACTTACATATGTGGTTACTTAGTCTATTTCCTCTCCATCTATCAACTTAATCTATTTCCTCTCCATCTATCAACTTAATCTATTTCCTCTCCATCTATCAACTTAGTCTATTTCCTCTCCATCTATCATCTTAGTCTATTTCCTCTCCATCTATTAATTTAGTCTATTTCCTCTCCATCTATTAACTTAGTCTATTTCCTCTCCATCTATTAACTTAGTCTATTTCCTCTCCATCTATTAACTTAGTCTATTTCCTCTCCATCTATTAATTTAGTCAATTTCCTCTCCATCTATTATCTTAGTCTATTTCCTCTCCATCTATTATCTTAGTCTATTTCCTCTCCATCTATTATCTTAGTCTATTTCCTCTCCATCTATTATCTTAGTCTATTTCCTCTCCATCTATTAACTTAGTCTATTTCCTCTCCATCTATTAACTTAGTCTATTTCCTCTCCATCTATCAACTTAGTCTATTTCCTCTCCATCTATTAATTTAGTCTATTTCCTCTCCATCTATTATCTTAGTCTATTTCCTCTCCATCTATTATCTTAGTCTATTTCCTCTCCATCTATTATCTTAGTCTATTTCCTCTCCATCTATTAACTTAGTCTATTTCCTCTCCATCTATTAACTTAGTCTATTTCCTCTCCATCTATTAATTTAGTCTATTTCCTCTCCATCTATTAACTTAGTCTATTTCCTCTCCATCTATTAACTTAGTCTATTTCCTCTCCATCTATTAACTTAGTCTATTTCCTCTCCATCTATTAACTTAGTCTATTTCCTCTCCATCTATTAACTTAGTCTATTTCCTCTACATCTATTAATTTAGTCTATTTCCTCTCCATCTATTAACTTTGTCTATTTCCTCTCCATCTATTAATTTAGTCTATTTCCTCTCCATCTATTAACTTTGTCTATTTCCTCTCCATCTATCAACTTAGTCTATTTCCTCTCCATCTATTAACTTTGTCTATTTCCTCTCCATCTATTAATTTAGTCTATTTCCTCTCCATCTATTAACTTTGTCTATTTCCTCTCCATCTATTAACTTTGTCTATTTCCTCTCCATCTATCAACTTAGTCTATTTCCTCTCCATCCATAGATTGAAAATTTTTCTAGATTTTGGAGACGATGTTGGACCCTCCCGGATCAGTCTTCCACACGGGAGTTGAATGCTAGCTCTAGGCTCCTCATCTTAAACCCAGCACGTCATCACGTTTCAGCAACGTTGCTGTTGCAGCAACAGTATATATATATATATATATATATATATATATATATATATATATATATATAACTGACGGATGTGTCTATAAGATTCCCTGTAAAATATGCGATAAAGTTTATTATGGTCAAACTGGTAAAAGTCTTGAACTAAGATTAAAACAACATAAATATAGCATTAGAACTGGACAAGATTCTAATGCTCTATTTATTCATGTGAGAGATTTTAACCATCCAATTGATTTTCAAAATGCTGAGAAGGTTGTATCAAGCAAGTCCATGGTTGAGAGGAATATAATAGAATCATGTTTCATTAAAAGCAGTTTTGAAAATAATATGAATATTTCTTTTGGTTTATATAAATTGGATTCATTTATAATTAATAAAATTTGGGAAACATTTAATGATAAATTGGACAAATGTGGAAGATGGCTAATGTAATTCCTATTTTTAAAGCAGGGGACAAGTCACTACCGTCAAATTACCGCCCAATAAGCCTGACCTCAATTGTAGGCAAATTACTTGAGTCAATTATAGCTGATATTATTAGAAACCATCTAGATAAACATAATTTGATTAATGATACTCAGCATGGATTCACGAGAGGCCGTTCCTGCCTATCTAATTTATTAACCTTCTTCAGTAAAGCTTTTGAGGCTGTTGATCACGATAAAGAATTCGATATTGTTTATTTAGACTTTAGTAAGGCTTTTGATAGAGTACCGCACCAGAGACTGTTAAAGAAAGTGGCAGCTCATGGCATTGGGGGAAAAGTGCTGTCATGGATCGAGTCATGGCTCACCAATAGGAAGCAGAGAGTGTGCATAAATGGGGTTAAATCCGAATGGGGACTTGTAACAAGTGGTGTTCCACAGGGATCAGTCTTAGGCCCATTGTTATTTATAATATATATCAATGACCTTGATGAGGGAATTACTAGTGATATGAGCAAATTCGCCGACGACACGAAGATAGGTAGGATAATTGATTCAAACATAGATGTCATAGAACTTCAGGAAGATTTAGACAAACTTGATTCGTGGTCAGAAAAGTGGCAGATGCAGTTCAATGTAGATAAATGCAAAGTTCTGAAGCTCGGAGTGTCCATAACCCAAGCACGTATAAGTTAAATAACGTAGAACTTAGCCATACAGATTGCGAGAAGGACTTGGGGGTGATGGTAAGCAGCAACCTTAAACCAAGACAGCAATGCCTAAGCGTACGTAATAAGGCAAATAGATTACTGGGATTTATATCAAGAAGTGTTAGCAACAGAAGTCCAGAGGTTATATTACAGCTTTATACATCATTAGTAAGGCCTTACCTAGATTACGCAGCTCAGTTTTGGTCTCCATATTACAGAATGGACATAAATTCGTTAGAAAACATTCAGCGTAGAATGACTAAATTAATACATAGCATTAGAAATCTTCCTTACGAAGAAAGATTAAAGACCCTTAAATTACATTCACTTGTAAGACGTAGAATGAGGGGAGACATGATCGAGGTATACAAGTGGAAAATGGGTATTAACAAAGGGGATATAAATAAGGTCTTGAAGATATCTCTCCAAGAGAGAACCCGCAATAATGGATTCAAGTTAGATAAGTTTAGATTTAGAAAGGATATAGGAAAGTATTGGTTTGGAAATAGGGTAGTTGATGAGTGGAACAGTCTGCCTAGTAGGGTTATTGAAGCTAGGACCTTGGGTAGTTTCAAATTTAGGTTGGATAAATTCATGAGTGAGAGGGGTTGGATTTGAGTGGGAATCGCACATGAGTAAATAAAATTATCAAAGCTTATTTCTTGGGTAGCATTGAAAATTAGGTTGAACAAATATTCTGTTAGTGGGATGGAATGTGAAGGACCTGCCTAGTATGGGCCAACAGGCCTGCTGCAGTGTTCCTCCTTTCTTATGTTCTTATGTTCTTTCTTATGTTCCTCTTCACAGAGTCATGCGTTGTTACGCTACTGTGAGGTGTGGTCTTTGTTAGTATGATGTGACTGTGAGGTGAGGTCTTAGTTAGTATGATGTGACTGTGAGGTGAGGTCTTTGTTAGTATGATGTGACTGTGAGGTGTGGTCTTTGTTAGTATGATGTGACTGTGAGGTGAGGTCTTTGTTAGTATGATGTGACTGTGAGGTGTGGTCTTTGTTAGTATGATGTGACTGTGAGGTGAGGTCTTTGTTAGTATGATGTGACTGTGAGGTGTGGTCTTTGTTAGTATGATGTGACTGTGAGGTGTGGTCTTAGTTAGTATGATGTGACTGTGAGGTGAGGTCTTTGTTAGTATGATGTGACTGTGAGGTGTGGTCTTTGTTAGTATGATGTGACTGCGAGGTGAGGTCTTTGTTAGTATGATGTGACTGTGAGGTGTGGTCTTTGTTAGTATGATGTGACTGAGGTGACGTCTTTGTTAGTATGATGTGACTGTGAGGTGTGGTCTTTCTTAGTATGATGTGACTGTGAGGTGTGGTCTTTGTTAGTATGATGTGACTGTGAGGTGTGGTCTTTGTTAGTATGATGTGACTGTGAGGTGTGGTCTTTGTTAGTATGATGTGACTGTGAGGTGAGGTCTTTGTTAGTATGATGTGACTGTGAGGTGTGGTCTTTGTTAGTATGATGTGACTGTGAGGTGAGGTCTTTGTTAGTGTGATGTGTCTGTGAGGTGTGGTATTTGTTAGTATGATGTGTCTGTGAGGTGTGGTCTTTGTTAGTATGATGTGTCTCTGAGGTGTGGTCTTTGTTAGTATGATGTGTCTCTGAGGTGTGGTCTTTGTTTGTATGATGTGTCTGTGAGGTGTGGTCTTTGTTAGTATGATGTGACTGTGAGGTGAGGTCTTTGTTAGTATGATGTGACTGTGAGGTGGGTCTTTGTTAGTATGATGTGACTGTGAGGTGAGGTCTTTGTTAGTATGATGTGACTGTGAGGTGGGTCTTTGTTAGTATGATGTGACTGTGAAGTGAGGTCTTTGTTAGTATGATGTGACTGTGAGGTGGGTCTTTGTTAGTATGATGTGACTGTGAGGTGAGGTCTTTGTTAGTGTGATGTGTCTGTGAGGTGGGTCTTTGTTAGTATGATGTGTCTTGAGGTGTGGTCTTTGTTAGTATGATGTGTCTGTGAGGTGTGGTCTTTGTTAGTATGATGTGTCTGTGAGGTGTGGTCTTTGTTAGTATGATGTGTCTGTG
>WNWK01024682.1:7500-10000 GCA_009830355.1 Cherax destructor
ATTGTATTTCTTCAAAAATCAGCTAGATTAATTCCAAACTTTTATCTTTTCCTTCACCAAGTAATTGTGATTATATAAGACTTTTGTCTTTTCCTTCACCAAGTATAACAAAGTGATATTTACACCTATGTACACTATATACAAAGGAGTAGTGTTTAGTGCACGCCACAGTTGTCTAGGCTAAGCAGCAGCCAAAAGACAGACAACTTTCCACAACCAGCTCTATGCAGGAATTCCAATGACAAACTGCGAGTGGTAACCACGTCACCTTTTGTCATTGTTAAACTCGCATTTAATTGGCTGAACCGAGTCGTTGATTTGATGATGGGGCCCTCATCACCAAACCCTTAACGATGGTTCGCTGGTTGGAGGGGAGCCTATGTGGGTGTGTTAACATGCTCCGAATAAAGGTTACATACTCTTTGCATGCAACACCCTGCAATGGCAACCCCTGCCAACCTCTGCCATGGCACAACCTGCCAATCCCTGCCATAGCACAACCTGCCAACCTCTGCAATGGCACAACCTGCCAACCTCTGCCATGGCACAACCTGCCAACCCCAGCTATGGCAACCCCTGCCAACCCCTGCCATGCCAACCCCAGCTATGGCAACCCCTGCCAACCCCTGCCATGCCAACCCCAGCTATGGCAACCCCTGCCAACCCCTGCCATGCCAACCCCAGCTATGGCAACCCCTGCCAACCCCTGCCATGGCACAACCTGCCAACCTCTGCAATAGCACAACCTGCCAACCCCTGCCATGGCAACCCCAGCTATGGCAACCCCTGCCATGGCAACCCCTGCCATGGCAACCTCTGCCAACCCCTGCCATGGTAACCCCTGCCAACCCCTGCCATGGCAACCCCTGCCAACACATGGCAACACCTGCCAACCCGTGCCATGGCAACCCCTGCCATGGCAACTCCTGCCATGGCACAACCTGTCAACCCCTGCCATGGTAACCCCTGCCAACCCCTTCCAACCCCTGCCATGGCAACCCCTACCAACCCCTGCCATGCCAACCCCTGCCATGCCAACCCATGCCAACCCCTGCCATGGCAACCTCCTCACTATCAACTTAAGATAAAAGTTTAATTGGACCAAAATTCTTGACTAACAATTTGTGAAGATTTTCTTGACTATACAAGAATTTTCTTAATTGACGTTGTTCAAGATTATGGTGGTACTGGTATTGGTACTGGTACTGGTGGTACTGGTACTGGTACTGTTGGTACTGGTACTGGTGGTACTGGTACTGGTGGTACTGGTACTGGTGGTACTGGTACTGGTACTGGTGGTACTGGTACTGGTACTGGTGGTACTGGTACTGGTGATACTGGTACTGGTGGTACTGGTACTGGTGGTACTGGTACTGGTGGTACTGGTAGTACTGGTACTGGTGGTACTGGTACTGGTACTGGTGGTACTGGTACTGGTGGTACTGGTACTGGTGGTACTGGTACTGGTACTGGTGGTACTGGTACTGGTGGTACTGGTACTGGTACTGGTGGTACTGGTACTGGTGGTACTGGCACTGGTACTGGTGGTACTGGTACTGGTGGTACTGGTACTGGTGGTACTGGTACTATTAGTATTGGTACTGGTACTGGTGGTACTGGTACTGGTAGTACTGGTACTGGTGGTACTGGTACTGGTGGTATTGGTAGTGGTGGTACTGGTAGTGGTGGTAGTGGCACTGGTGGTGGTACTGGTGGTGGTACTGGTACTGGTGGTACTGGTGGTACTGGTGGTACTGGTACTGGTACTAGTAGTACTGGTACTGGTGGTACTGGTACTAGTGGTACTGGTACTGGTACTAGTAGTACTGGTACTGGTGGTACTGGTACTAGTGGTACTGGTACTGGTACTAGTAGTACTGGTACTGGTGGTGTTACTGGTAGTGGTACTGGTACTGGTGGTATTGGTAGTGGTGGTACTGGTACTGGTGGTACTAGTACTGGTGGTACTGGTACTGGTGGTACTGGTACTGATAGTACTGGTACTGGTGGTACTGGTACTGGTAGTACTGGTACTGGTGGTATTGGTACTGGTAGTACTGGTACTATTGGTACTGGTAGTACTGGTACTGGTGGTACTGTTACTGGTAATGGTGGTACTGGTACTAGTGGTACTGGTACTGGTGGTACTGGTACTGGTGGTACTGGTACTGGTGGTACTGGTACTGGTAGTACTGGTACTGGTGGTATTGGTAGTGGTGGTACTGGTGGTACTGGTACTGGTGGTACTGGTACTGGTAGTAATGGTACTGGTGGTATTGGTAGTGGTGGTACTGGTGGTGGTGGTAGTGGTACTGGTACTGGTGGTACTTGTGGTGGTACTGTTGGTACTGGTACTGGTGGTATTGGTACTGGTGGCATTGGTAGTGGTGGTACTGGTGGTGGTGGTAGTGGTACTGGTGACTGGTGGTGGTACTGGTACTGGTGGTACTGGTAGTACTTGTACTGGTGGTACTGGTGGTGTTACTGGTAGTGGTACTGG
>WNWK01024682.1:17500-29414 GCA_009830355.1 Cherax destructor
CACAACACACACACAACACACATACACACACACACACAAAGTCCTGGAGAAAATCATCAGGAAAAGAATGGTGGAGCACCTCGAGCTGAACAGGATAATAAACACCAGACAGCACGGATTCCGGGAAGGCAAATCCTGTGTAACAAACCTCCTAGAGTTCTATGATAAAGTAACAGAGGTAAGGCAAGAGAGAGAAGGGTGGGTTGATTGCATTTTCCTGGACTGCAGGAAGGCCTTCGACACAGTTCCTCACATGAGATTAGTAAAGAAGTTGGAAGAACAAGCAGGTATAACAGGAAGGGCACTGGAATGGATCAGGGAATACCTCACAGGGAGGCAACAACGGGTCATGGTGCGTGGTGAGGTATCACAGTGGGCGCCTGTGACGAGCGGCGTACCGCAGGGGTCAGTCCTAGGACCAGTGTTATTCCTGGTATATGTAAATGACATGACGGACGGGATAGTCTCAGAAGTGTCTCTGTTCGCGGATGATGTGAAATTAATGAGGAGAATCACATCGGAAGAGGACCAAGCAGGACTTCAAACAGACCTGGACAAGCTCGACATCTGGTCTAGCAGTTGGCTTCTCGAATTCAATCCCTCCAAATGCAAAGTCATGAGGATCGGAGAAGGGCAAAGAAGACCGCTGACAGAGTACAAGCTGGGCGGACAAAGGCTACAAACCTCGGCAAAGGAGAAAGACCTTGGAGTGAGTATAACGCCAAGCACGTCTCCGGAGGCACACATCAAACAGATAACTGCGGCAGCATATGGGCGTCTGGCAAACCTTAGATTAGCGTTCCGTTACCTTAACAAGGAATCGTTCAAGACACTGTATACCGTGTACGTCAGGCCCATACTAGAATATGCAGCACCAGTCTGGAACCCACACCTGGTCAAGCACGTAAGGAAACTGGAGAAAGTGCAAAGGTTTGCGACAAGGTTAGTTCCACAACTCAGGGGTCTGTCTTATGAAGAAAGGTTGAGGGAAATAGGACTAACAACACTGGAGGAAAGAAGGGTCAGAGGAGACATGATAACGACATACAAAATACTGCGGGGAATAGACAAGGTAGATAGTGACAGGTTGTTTCAGAGAGGGAACACAGAAACAAGGGGACACAACTGGAAGCTGAAGACTCAGATGAGTCAAAGGGATGTCAGGAAGCACTTCTTCAGCCACAGAGTAGTCAGGAAGTGGAATAGTCTAGAGAAAGATATAGTGGAGGCAGGAACCATACATAGTTTTAAGACAAGGTATGATAAAGCTCATGGAGCAGGGAGAGCAGAGACCCAGTAGCAGACAGCGAAGAGGCGGGGCCAAGAGCTGAGTCTCGACCCCTGCAACCACAATTAGGTGAGTACACAACACAGAGAGCTGGCAGGGAAGTCGGTAAACGAGATGATGGAATATATGACAATAATTTGCACGGAAGCTGAGGAGAGGTTTATACCCAAGGGTAACAGGAAAAGCGAAAAAGCCAGGATGAGCCCATGGTTCACCCAAAGGTGCAGGGAAGCCAAAACCAAGTGTGCCAGGGAATGGAAGAAGTATAGAAGGCAAAGGACCCAGGAGAATAAGGAGAGCAGTCGTAGAGCCAGAAATGAATATGCACAGGTAAAAAGGGAAGCCCAAAGACAATACGAAAATGACATAGCTGCGAAAGCAAAATCTGACCCAAAGCTGTTGTACAGCCACATCAGGAGGAGAACAACAGTCAAGGATCAGGTGATCAGGCTGAGGAAGGAAGGAGGGGAGGTCACAAGAAATGACCACGAAGTGTGTGAGGAGCTCAACATGAGATTCAAAGAGGTGTTCACAGAGGAAATAGAAGGGCCTCCAGAAATTAGGAGAGGTAGGGTACACCACCAGATGCTGGACACGATACACACAACTGAGGAGGAAGTGAAGAGGCTACTAAGCGAGCTAGATACCTCAAAGGCGATGGGGCCGGACAACATTTCTCCATGGGTACTGAGAGAGGGAGCAGAGGAGCTATGTGTACCCCTAACAACAATCTTCAACACGTCTATCGAAACAGGGCAACTACCAGAGGTATGGAAGACAGCAAATGTAGTTCCAATTTTTAAAAAAGGAGACAAAAACGTATCACTAAACTACAGACCAGTGTCACTGACATGTATAGTATGCAAAGTTATGGAGAAGATTATCAGGAGAAGAGTGGTGGAGCAACTAGAAAGGAATGAGCTTATCAACGACGGCCAACACGGTTTCAGTGACGGGAAATCCTGTGTCACAAACCTACTGGAGTTCTATGACAGGGTGACAGCAGTAAGACAAGAGAGAGAGGGGTGGGTAGATTGCATATTCTTGGACTGTAAGAAGGCGTTTGACACAGTCCCACACAAGAGATTAGTGCAGAAGCTGGAGGACCAGGCAGGGATAACAGGGAAGGCACTACAATGGATCAGGGAATACCTGTCAGGAAGACAGCAGTGAGTCATGGTCCGTGGCGAGGTGTCAGGAGTGGGCGCCGGTGACGAGTGGGTTCCACAGGGGTCAGTCCTAGGACCGGTGCTGTTTCTGGTGTTTGTGAACGACATGACGGAAGGAATAGACTCCGAAGTGTCCCTGTTTGCAGATGATGTGAAGTTGATGAGAAGAATTCAATCGGAAGAAGACCAGGCAGAACTACAAAGGGATCTGGATAGGCTGCAAGCCTGGTCCAGCAATTGGCTCCTGGAGTTCAACCCAACCAAGTGCAAAGTCATGAAGATTAGGGAAGGGCAAAGAAGACCGCAGACGGAGTACAGTCTAGGGGGCCAGAGACTACAAACTTCAATCAAGGAAAAAGATCTTGGGGTGAGTATAACACCAGGCACATCTCCTGAGGCGCACATCAACCAAATAACTGCTGCAGCATACGGGCGCCTAGCAAACCTAAGAACAGCATTCAGACATCTTAATAAAGAATCGTTCAGGACCCTGTACACTGTGTACGTTAGGCCCATACTGGAGTATGCAGCACCAGTTTGGAACCCACATTTATCCAAGCACGTAAAGAAACTAGAGAAAGTGCAAAGGTTTGCAACAAGACTAGTCCCGGAGCTAAGGGGTATGTCCTACGAGGAGAGGTTAAGGGAAATCGACCTGACGACACTGGAGGACAGGAGAGATAGGGGGGACATGATAACGACATATAAAATACTGAGAGGAATTGACAAGGTTGACTGAGACAGAATGTTCCAAAGATGGGACACAGCAACAAGGGGACACAGTTGGAAGTTGAAGACTCAGATGAATCACAGGGATGTTAGGAAGTATTTCTTCAGTCACAGAGTAGTCGGGAAGTGGAATAGCTTAGGAAGCGATGTAGTGGAGGCAGGTTCCATACACACTTTAAGAAGAGGTATGATAAAGCCTCATGGCGCAGGGAGAGTGACCCAGAAGCGGCCAGTAAGAGGCGGGAGCCAGGAGCTATGTCTCGACCCCTGCAACCACAACTAGGTGAGTACAACTAGGTGAGTACATACACACACACACAACACACACACACACACAACATACAACACACAACACACACACACACACATAACACACACACACAACATACACACACACAAAACACACACACACACATAACACACACACACAACATACACACACACAAAACACACACACACACATAACACACACACACACAACATACAAAACACAACGCACACACACACTCACACACACACACACACACACACAGCCTATAAAAAACACCTATATTTTAAGCCTATATAATACATTATCATCATTATCATCACCATCATCATTATTATCATCACAGCAGTGAAGAAAGCTCACCTATAATTGCTATAGCAACTTACTAATTGCATAGCCAATTAGCGCTTATCTAAAAATATAATTTGTTATATACGAGTTGTATAATCTATAATCCGAGCATTGATTGGTTGATATAAGTCACTGGCACTGTAAGGGATGCTGGCACTGTAAGGGATGCTGGCACTGTATCGGATGCGGGAACTGTATGGGATGCTGACACTGTAAGGCATGCTGGCACTTTATGGGATGTTGACACTGTAAGGCGTGCTGGCATTGTAAGGGATGCTGACACTGTATGGGATGCTGACACTGTAAGGGATGCTGACACTGTATGGGATGCTGACACTGTAAGGCGTGCTGGCATTGTAAGGGATGCTGACACTGTATGGGATGCTGACACTGTAAGGGATGCTGACACTGTATGGGATGCTGACACTGTATGGGATGCTGACACTGTATGGGATGCTGACACTGTATGGGATGCTGACACTGTATGGGATGCTGACACTGTAAGGCATGCTGGCACTGTATGGGATGCTGACACTCGTAAGGCGTGCTGGCATTGTAAGGGATGCTGACACTGTAAGGGATGCTGACACTGTAAGGGATGCTGACAATGTATGGGATGCTGACACTGTAAGGCATGCTGGCACTGTATGGGATGCTGACACTGTAAGGCGTGCTAGCATTGTAAGGGATGCTGACACTGTAAGGGATGCTGACACTGTAAGGGATGCTGACACTGTATGGGATGCTGACACTGTAAGGGATGATGACACTGTATGGGATGCTGACACTGTAAGGGATGCTGACACTGTATGGGATGCTGACACTGTAAGGCATGCTGGCACTGTATGGGATGCTGACACTGTAAGGCGTGCTGGCATTGTAAGGGATGATGACACTGTATGGGATGCTGACACTGTATGGGATACTAGCATTGTATGGGATACTGGCACTGTATAGGATACTGGCACTGTATGGGATGCTGACACTGTAAGGGATGTTGGCACTGTAAGTGATGCTGGCACTGTGTGGGATACTGGCACTGTATGGGATGCTGACACTGTAAGGGATGTTGGCACTGTAAGTGATGCTGGCACTGTAAGTGATACTGGCACTGTAAGGCATGCTGGCACTGTAAGGCATTCTGGCAATGTAAGTGAAGCTGGCACTGTAAGTGATGCTGGCACTGTAAGGCATGCTGGCACTGTAAGGCATGCTGGCACTGTAAGGCATGCTGGCCCTGTAGGGGATGTTGGCACTGTAAGTGATGTTGGCACTGTAAGTGATGCTGGCACTGTAAGGCATGTTGGCACTGTAAGGCATGCTGGCACTGTAAGGGATGTTGGCACTGTAAGGCATGCTGGCCCTGTAGGGGATGTTGGCACTGTAAGTGATGCTGGCACTGTAAGTGATGCTGGCACTGTAAGACATGCTGTCACTATCATCCACAGGATGGATGAGGTACACAATAAACTAGCCACTACCGTCCACAGGATGGATATGAGGTGCACAATAAACTAGCCACTACCGTCCACAGGATGGATATGAGGTGCACAATAAACTAGCCACTACCATCCACAGGATGGATATGAGGTACACAATAAACTAGCCACTACCATCCACAGGATGGATATGAGGTGCACAATAAACTAGCCACTACCATCCACAGGATAGATATGAGGTACACAATAAACTAGCCACTACCATCCACAGGATGGATATGAGGTACACAATAAACTAGCCACTACCATCCACAGGATGGATATGAGGTACACAATAAACTAGCCACTACCATCCACAGGATGGATATGAGGTACACAATAAACTAGCCACTACCATCCACAAGATGGATATGAGGTACACAATAAACTAGCCACTACCATCCACAGGATGGATATGAGGTACACAATAAACTAGCCACTACCATCCACACGATGGATATGAGTACACAATAAACTAGCCACTACCATCCACAGGATGGATATGAGGTACACAATAAACTAGTTACTACCATCCACAGGATGGATATGAGGTACACAATAAACTAGCCACTACCATCCACAGGATGGATATGAGGTGCACAATAAACTAGCCACTACCTTCACAGGATGGATATGAGGTACACAATAAACTAGCCACTACCATCCACAGGATGGATATGAGTGCACAATAAACTAGCCACTACCGTCCACAGGATGGATATAGGTGCACAATAAACTAGCCATACCATCCACAGGATAGATATGAGGTACACAAGAAACAAGCCACTACCATCCACAGGATGGATATGAGGTACACAATAAACTAGCCACTACCATCCACAGGATGGATATGAAGTACACAATAAACTATCACTACCATCCACAGGATGGATATGAGTGCACAATAAACTAGCCACTACCATCCACAGGATGGATATGAGAGTACACAATAAACTAGCCACTACCATCCACAGGATGGATATGAGTGCACAATAAACTAGCCACTACCGTCCACAGGATGGATATGAGGTGCACAATAAACTAGCCACTACCATCCACAGGATGGATATGAGGTACACAATAAACTAGCCACTACCATCCACAGGATGGATATGAGTGCACAATAAACTAGCCACTACCGTCCACAGGATGGATATGAGGTGCACAATAAACTAGCCACTACCATCCACAGGATGGATATGAGAGTACACAATAAACTAGCCACTACCATCCACAGGATGGATATGAGTGCACAATAAACTAGCCACTACCATCCACAGGATGGATATAGAGTGCACAATAAACTAGCCACTACCATCCACAGGATGGATACAGTGCACAATAAACTAGCCACTACCATCCACAGGATGGATATGAGTACACAATAAACTAGCACTACCATCCACAGGATGGATATGAATACACAATAAACTAGCCACTACCATCCACAGGATGGATATAGGTACACAATAAACTAGCCACTACCATCCACAGGATGGATATGAAGTACACAATAAACCAGCCACTACCATCCATTCCATTGCAATTTCTCGTCTGATTAGCAAGCACTTGCAACACTCTTTGCAACATTTCTTAAGTGCGTCATTAAATCCTTACAAGACGCTCTCTACACACTTGCTGTGAATCGCAAATATAATTTGCATATATATTATTCTTTGAAGAAACCTTCATGATCCTTCAATAACAAATTGGTTAAAAATTTTGGGGGGGAGGGAAAGGGGTTCCCGGAGGAGCACAGAGGTTCTTGGGGCTTCCCCCAGGGCACAAGGTTCATGGGGCTTCCCGGAGGAGCACAGAGGTTCTTGGGGCCCGGAGGAGCACATAGGTTCATGGGGCTTCCCGGAGGAGCACAGAGGTTCTTGGGGCTTCCCGGAGGAGCACAAGGTTCATGGCTTCCCCAGGACCAAGGGGTTCCGGGGCTTCCGGAGGAGCCAAAAGGGTTTTTGGGGCTTCCGGATTAGCACAGGGGTTCATGGACTTCCCGGGGGAGCAGGGATCTTGGGGGATCCCGGAGGAGCACAGGGTTCAAGGGGTTTCCGGAGGAGCACAGGGTTCGTGTGGCTTCCCGGAGGAGCACAGAGGTTTTTGGAGCTTCCTGAAGAGCACAGGGGTTCATGGACTTCCTGGAGGAGCACAGGGGGTTTATGGGGCTTCCGGAGGAGCACAGGGGTTCATGGAATTCCCCAGGAGCCCTGGGTTCTTGGGGCTTCCGGAGGACGGGAAGGGCTTTCCGAGGAGCACAGGGTTCTTGGGGCTTCCCGAGGAGCACAGGGGTTCAAGGGGCTTTCCGGAGGAGACAGGGGTTCATGAGGCTTCCTTGAGGAGCACAGGGGATCAAGGGGCTTTCCCGGAGGAGCACAGAGGTTCATGGGGCTTCCCGGAGGAGCACAGGGATTCATGGGGGCTTTCTGGAGGAGCCCTGCGTTCATGGGGGCTTCCCCGGAAACACAGGGGATCATAGGGCTTTCCGGAGAAGCAAGGGTTCATGGGGATTCCAATAGAAGCATAGGGTCCTTCGGGCTTCCACGGGAACATAGGGCCAACTGGGGTTTCCTGGATTAGCATAGGGGGGGCCCGGGGCTCCAGGTGGGGCATAGAAGCCCTGGGATTTATGAGGAGTACAGGGGCCCCTGGGGCCAGAAAGGGGCATGGGGTCCCTAGGGGTTTCAGGAGGAGCAGAGGTGCTTTTTGGGGGTTCGGAAGGAGCACAGAGCCGCCTGGGGCTTCCATGAGAAGCACAGGGCCCCTGGAGCTTCCCGGAGGACCACAAGGGCTTCTGGGGCTTTGGAGAACCACAGGGGCCCTTAGGGGTTCCAGGAGGACCACAAGCCCATGGGCCTTCAGGAAGACCACAGGGGCCTCTGGGGCTCTCAGGTAGAGCATAGGAGCCCCAGGGGGTCCTATGAGGAGACAGGGCCCATGGGGTTTCTAGGAAGAGCACGGGGGTCCCTAGGGGTTCCAGGAGGAGCACAGGGGGCCCTGGGGCTTTCTAGGGGGCCTCGGGTGCCCCTGGTGCTTCTGGAAGAACACAGGGGTCCTTGGGGATTCCAGAGTGGACCACAGGAGCTCCTAGGGTCCAAGAGGACCACAAAGCCCCTGGAGCTTCGGAAGATACAGAGCACCCTGGGGCTTCCAGGAGGACCAATTGCCCCCTGGGGCTTCGAGTAGGCCCAGGAGTCCATGGGGGTGCCAGCAGGAGCACAGAGGTCCATGGGGCTTCCAATAGAAGCACAGAGGTCCTTGAGGCTTCCAATAGGAGCACAGGGTCTTTGGGGCTTCCAGGAGGAACATAAGGCTCCCTGGGGTTTCCTAGAGAAGCATAGGGGTCCCCGGGCTTCAGGGAAGCACAGGGCCCATTGAGATCCCGGTGAAGCACAGTGGCAACTGGGGCGCCCAGGTGGAGCATAGGAGTCCCTAGGGTCAAAGGGCCCCATGGGGCTTCAGGAGGAGCACAGAGGTCCTTCGGGCTTCCAGGAAAAACACAGGGCCCTGGGGACCCCAGAAGGAGCACAGGGCTCCTGGGGACCCCAGAAGGAGCACAGGGGCCAATAGGGATCCCAGGAAGAGCATGGGCCCTGGGGCCCCAAACATAAGCATATTTATGGAGATACATTGGGCCCAGGCAGGTGACGGGATATACTTGGTGAAAAAATCGTCTTATTCATGTAGATGGTCGATAGACTAGATAGATAGACCATAGTCCTTGATAGAAGATAGTCCTTAAAAGAAGATGGTCCTTGATAGATAGACCATAGTCCTAGATAGACAGACCATAGTCCTTTATAAATAGACCAAGTCCCTTATAGATAGACCATAGTCCTTGATAGAAGATAGTCCTTGATAGATAGACCATAGTCCTTGATACAAGATAGTCCTTGATAGAAGACAGTATTTGATAGATAGACCATAGTCCTTGATAGATAGACCATAGTCCTTGATAGAAGATAGTCCTTAATAGAAGATAGTCCTTGATAGAAGATAGTCCTTGATAGAAGATGGTTCTTGATAGATAGACCATAGTCCTAGATAAAACAGACCATAGTCCTTGATAAATAGACCATAGTCCTTGATAGATAGACCATAGTCCTTGATAGAAGATAGTCCTTGATACAAGATAGTCCTTGATAGAAGACAGTCTTTGATAGATAGACCATATCCTTGATAGAAGATAGTCTTGATAGAAGATAGTCCTTGATAGAAGATGGTCCTTTGATAGAGTGACCATAGTCCTTGATAGAAGATAGTCTTTGATAGATAGACCATAGTCCTTGATAGACCATAGTCCTTGATAGACAGACCATAGTCGTTGAAGGACAGACCATAGTCCTTGATAGCCAGACCATAGTCATTGATGGATAGACCATAGTCCTTGAGAGATAGACCATAGTCCTTGATAGACAGACCATAATCCTTGATAGACAGACCTTAGTCCGTGATAGACAGACCATAGTCCTTGATAGACAGACCATAGTCCGTGATAGACAGACCATAGTCCGTGATAGACAGACCATAGTCCGTGATAGAGACCATAGTCCTTGATAGACAGACCATAGTCCTTGATAGACAGACCATAGTCCTTGATAGACAGACCATAGTCCGTGATACAAGATAGTCCTTGATAGAAGACAGTCTTTCATAGATAGACCATAGTCCTTGATAGAAGATAGTCCTTTTAAAAGAATATAGTCCTTGATAGAAGATAGACCTTGAAAGAAGATGGTCCCTTTATAGATAGACCATAGTCATAGATAGACAGAACATAGTCCTTGATAAATAGACCATAGTCCTTGATAGATAGACCATAGTCCTTGATAGAAGATAGTCCTTGATAGATAGACCATAGTCCTTGATACAAGATAGTCCTTGATACAAGATAGTCCTTGATAGAACACAGTCTTTGATAGATAGACCATAGTCCTTGATGAAGATAGTCCTTCATAGAAGATGGTCCTTTGATAGATTGACCATAGTCCTTGATAGAAGATAGTTTTGATAGATAGAAAGGGTCCATAGTCCTTTATAGAAACCATAGTCCTTTATAGACAGACCATAGTCCTTGATGGACAGACCATAGTCCTTGATAGCCAGACCATAGTCCTTGATGGATAGACCATAGTCCTGAGAGATAGACCATAGTCCTTGATAGACAGACCATAATTCTTGATAGACAGACCATAGTCCGTGATAGACAGACCATAGTCCTTGAAAGGATAGACCATGTATCAGTCAGTCAGTCATGTATCACCACTATCACTACACTCATGTCCGTCATGTATCACCACCATCACTACACTCATGTCAGTCATATATCACCACAATCACTACACTCATGTCAGTCATATCACCACTATCACTACACTCATGTCAGTCATGTATCCCACCATCAATACACTCATGTCGTTATGTATCACCACCATCACTACACTCATGTCAGTCATGTATCACCACCATCACTACACTCATGTTAGTCATGTATCACAACCATCACTACACTCATGTCAGTCATGTATCACCACCATCACTACACTCATGTCAGTCATGTATCACCACCATCACTACACTCATGTCAGTCATATATCACCACAATCACTACACTCATGTTAGTCAGTATCACCACCATCACTACACTCATGTCAGTCATGTATCACCACCATCACTACCTCATGTCAGTCATGTATCACTACTATCACTACACTCTGTCAGTCATGTATCACCACCATCACTACACTCATGTCAGTCATGTATCACCACCATCACTACAATCATGTTAGTCATGTATCACCACAATAACTACATTCATGTCAGTCATGTATCACCACCATCCACTACACTCATGTCAGTCATGCATCACCACCATCACTACACTCAGTTAGTCATGTATCACCACCATCACTACACTCATGTCAGTCATGTATCACCACCATCACTACACTCATGTCAGTCATGTATCACCACCATCACTACAATCATGTCAGTCATGTATCACCACAATCACTACACTCATGTCAGTCATGTATCACCACCATCACTACACTCATGTCAGTCATGTATCACCACTATCACTACAATCATGTCAGTCATGTATCACCACCATTACTACAATCATGTCAGTCATGTATCACCACCGTCACTACACTCATGTCAGTCATGTATCACCACCATCAAACAATCATGTCAGTCATGTATCACCACAATCACTACACTCATGTCAGTCATGTATCATCACTATCACTACACTCATGTCAGTCACGTATCACCACCCTCACTACACTCATGTCATCATGTATCACCACCATCACTACACTCATGTCGTCATTATCACCACCAACACTACACTCATGTCAGTCACGTATCACCACCATCACTCACCATTCATCTGATCACCCCCATCAATACACTCATGTCGTCATTTTCACCACCATCACTAATTGTCAGTCATGTATCACCACCATCACTACCTCATGTCAGCATTTTCATCACCCCCACCCCTGTCAGTCATGTTCCCCCATCCCACTTGTCGTCATGTATCACCACCACCACTACCTCATGTCAGTCATTTTACCACCACCCTACCTCATGTCATCATGTATCCCCCACACACACTTGTCAG
>WNWK01024683.1:0-29413 GCA_009830355.1 Cherax destructor
GGTGTTGAGGGAAGGCAGGGGGGGTTTTGGGGGGTTGGTGGTAATCGTCATTGTGACAAACCACGCTGCTGACTCACACATTTAAAAAAAAGGGCCCCCCCCACACAAAAAAAAGCCCAAAAAGCTTTTGCGTTCTAAGCGTGTCCAGTGACTTTCCCCCAGTGGAACCTCTGTTTAAAAAAAGTTTCCCCCTTTCAGGGCCTTTGTAACCTAATCTGTTCATATGCTGATCAATTTTCCTCTTTAAAAAACCCCGAAACCATTCCCCCGTTCCAGCGGAATTCCTCCCTCCCCAGGAGGCAGGAAAAAAATATTCAATATGCCCCCTAATAAACTCTAGGGCTTTTTTTTTTTATCACAATTCATCTAATATGACATAATAAATAATATAATTAACAAAAAAAACATGAAAAAACTCTAGAATGAAAAAAAATAGGCCACAGCAAAATAGACTTATTGATATCTGTGTTTCCCTTTTTAAATTTTTCCATGAAAACCCCCAAAATTCTTATACAATTTTTTTTTTTCCCTTTTAATTTTTTAAAACTCGTCATAATTTTTACCAAAGACACTCCAATATAGAAATTTTTGTTTGCCAAAACACCCCCTTTTTTAATTAATATATAAACAAATTTTTAAATTAAGAACAAAAGAACAAAAGAAAGGGGGAAAACACTGCAGCAGGCCTGTTGGCCATACTGGGCATGTCCAAAAATTTCCCAAAACCCCCCACTAACAGAATATTTGAAAAACCCCTAATTTTCAATCCCCCCCAAAAAAAAGCTTTGATAATTTTTTTACTCATGTGCAATTCCCCCCCCAAATCCAACCCCTCTCCTCATGAATTTACCCAAAAAAAATTTTTAAAAACAAAAGGTCCTTGCTTCAATAACCCTACTAGGCAGACTTTCCACTAAAAAAACTCCCTATTCCAAACCAATACTTTCCTATATCCCAAATCAAAATTTCCCCCTAACGCCCCCCATTATTGCAGGTCTCTCTTGGAGAGATCCCCTCAAGACCTTATTTACCCCCCTTTTTTTAAACCCCCCAAAATTTTCCCTTGTATCCTCGATCATGTCCCCCCCCCTTTTCCCTCTCTTACAAGTGAATGTAATTTGGGGTCTGCAATCTTTCTTCGCAAGGAAGATTTCTAATGCTATGTATTAATTTAGTCATTCTACACTGAATGTTTTCAAAAAATTTTTTTCCCCATTCTTTTTAATAGGGAACCAGAATTTGAGCTGCATAATCTGGGAAAAACCTTACTAATATGTAAAAAGCTGTAATAAATTTTGGACTTCTTTTCCTTTTTGATATAAATCCCAGTAATCTTTTTGTTATTACGTACATTAGGCATTGCTTTTTTGGGGTTTTTAAGGTTGCTGTTTACCATCACCCTAAACCCCCCTTTCGCAATCTGTTTTGGCTAATTTCCCCTCGTTTTTTTTTAAAAATTTTTTTGGGGTTTTTATGGACATGAGCTTCAGAATTCATTTATCTCAGGGGGTTTATCTCCCTTTTTTTCTGCCCCGGAAAAGGTTTGAAAAAATTTTTTCCTGAAGTTCGGGGGCATCTTTTTTAAAAAATAAATTATCCTACCTATCTTCGTGTGTGGGAAAAATTTTTGCTCATATAAAAAAAGAATTCCCACGCCCCAAGGTCTTGATTTTTTAAAAAAATAAAGTTTCCCAAGACGTCCCTGGGAAACCCCACCATTTTACAAGCCCCATTGGGTTTTTCCCTTTTTTTCCCCCACACTCCCCCCCCTTTGGGGGTGAGCCATGACTCGATCCATGAGAGCATTCCCCCCCCAATGCCATGGGCCCACTTTCTTTCAGTCTCTGGTGCGGTACTCAAAAAAAAACCACAAAAAGTCTAAAAAAAAATATCGAATTCTTTATCGTGATCAACAGCCTCAAAAGCTTTACTGAAAAAGGGTTTTAAAAAAAAGAAAAACGGGGAGGGGCCCCCTGGGAACCCTTTTCTGATTTTCATTAATCAGATTTTGGGTTTTTTAGAGGGTTTTCCCCCAAAAAAAAAAACTATAATTGACTGGGTTTTCAGAGGGGGTGGGGGGGTTGTTGGGGTGGTTTGGACATGTAGAGGGGGAAAGGAACAGAAGGTGACTTGGGGGGTAAAATCTGAGGGGGAAAAGGGGGGGGGGGGTGACCTAAAAAATTGGGGGAAAGGGGGAAAGGGGAAAATTTTTTTGGACCCAGCAAGCATGTGGGGTTGTTAAAATTGAATGGGGGATAGGGTTTTTTTCCTTGCTGTTTGGGGTTTTTGAAAAAGTTTTATGAAGGTTCGGGGAGGGGGGGGGTTGGATTCTGGAGTTTAAAAATTTCAGTCCCCCACTCTGAAGGGGTGTTAATTTCGTTTCCCTCTGTTTTTAAAAAAAACCCCCCTTTTGGCAAACCAGTGATGGGAGAAGGGGATAAAAATTTTTTTTTTGGGCCCCCCCCCTTGGGGGGAAGGGGGATTGTTAAAAAAAAAAAAAAAAAAAAAAAAATTTGGGGTCAAAAATTTCCCTTCCCCAATTGGGTTTCAACTTATTGGTTTTAAATTTTAGAGGGGACTTGCCCCCCGTTTTAAAAAAGGGGAAATTTCTTTAAATTTTCTTCCCATTCGATTTACCTATTTGAAGGATAAATTAAATTTAGAAAAGGGTTTTTTGATTCCCTTTGCTTTCCCCAAAAACCCTTTCTAATCGGGGAAAAAGGCGTTTTTTTTTCCCGTGGTCAATTGTTTCATTCCATTTTTAGTACCCTTTATTTTAAATAATTTATCTTCTTTGGGCCTCTGAAAAAAATTTAAATTTCTGGGATTTTTGGGGGGTCTTCCTGTGGGGCCAGGGAAAATAATTATTAAAAATGACACATATCATTCCCCCCTTTAGTAGATCCCAAGTTATTTTTAAAGGGGGCCTATCTTACCCCCAACTTTTGTTCTATAAACCGGGAAAAAAAATTTTGGGTTAGTTTTGAACCCCCAAATTTTAATTTCATAGTCCCGTTTAGTTTTTTTTTACCCTTTTTTTAAACCCCCCCTTAATGTCAGTATGTATACTGATTTAAAAGATGACCCTCCCCCTTTTTTTTTACGTATAAATTCCTTTCTTCTCCCCCAAAAGATACTTGACCCCTTTATTCATCCTTTTTTTGGGGCATTTCTATTTGATCTAATTTCTTTATCTGGGATAAATGTTCTTTGGGAACCCCCTTTTAGTTTAAAAAAAAATGTCATATTGATACCTCTCTTCGTCCCCCCGGGCCACAGTTGATAAAATGTTCTCTAAGTCCATTATAATCTGCTAAGCGAAAATCTGGGACCGTTACAATTATCCCTACTATCATACATCCATTCAAATTAAAAAAGGGGGTTTACTTGTGGTGGGTTGAGGGGTTCCTCTGTAATTTCTAAATTATTAACAAAAAGGGGGGGGTTCTTGCCCCCCAACCCCAAAAAAAGTAGGTTATTTCCCCTTATAGGTTCTTTTCACAAACTTTCAAAACAATCCTGAACTACTTCCAAAAAAAATTTTTTTAAATTTTAAAAAATTCCCCCCCAAGAAATTCCCAAATTTTAAAAAGACTAAAAGGTTAAAGTCCCTAAATTACTATGTTATCGTGCCTTGTGGCCTTAACAATTTCCTCCCAAAGTAGTCTCCCTTGTTCCCTATCTAAGTTTGGAGGACGGTAAATCACGCCTAAAATAAATTTTTTCACACCCCTCTGAAAATTCTATCCAGACAGACTCTGTATGTGTTATTTCAGACTTTATACCCATTTTTATGCAACAATTTAAATGATCATGGACATAGAGTGCAACCCCACCCCTTCCCGATACTTCTGTCTACTTGGAACAATTTAAAACCCTGAATGTGACATTCGGCAGGCATGTCCATTTTCATATTAAACCATGTCTCAGTTATTGCAAAAACATCAATATTACCCGTACTTGCAACTAATCTCAACTCGTCCATCTTATTCCTAGCACTCGACTATTGGTGTAATATACATTTAAAGACCCTCCTTTCTCTTTACCCTTCCTGCTCCTTTCCGTTTTCCACTATACCTATTACTGTCCTTGTCACCTAGTGCCACTAGCTTTCAATACCCACCTTATTCTGCCTATTACTAGTTCCCCTAGAATTTATAACATTACTACACTGGGACTTCACTGTTTTCCCCATAACCCATACCACTAACTTTTCTAGTTTAAAGCCCTAACAGCTTCTTCCACTGCAGTTGCCATTGCCCCCACCCCAGACCTAGATAAGTGAACCCCATCCCTTAGGTGAGTACATGTCATTTCTGCCATAGAAGAGGTCCCAGTTGTCAATGAATGTTACTGCATTTACTTACAGTATTTGTCCAGCCAGCAATTGACACCAATTGCCCTGGACAACCATTCATTCCCAACTCCTCTCCTTGGCAAAATACCACATATGGCAGGGTTCCCACCCTTCTTCCTAATTCTGTCTATTGTGACCTATAGCTGCTAATCAGCTCCTCACTCCTACGTCTGCCAACATCGTTGCCTCCAGCACTGAGACAGATAATAGGATTGCTCCCATTACCTCTCATGATGTCGTCCAGACGGCTAACAATATCCTTCATCCCAGCCCCAGGATAACACACCCTCTGCCTCCTATTCCTATCCTTAAGACAAAATTCCCTATCCATAAACTTAATCTGACTATCCCCAACTAAAACAATGTTCTTACCTCGACTGGCGGTGTGCATGACGTTCTCGACGGTCTTTGTAGAGATGGTCTTCGCTGGGATGTCTTCACATTCGTCTGGTAACAAGGAAAAAAGAGTTGCTGGTTTTCACTGCAGTCTCCTGGACCTTCTTCAACTTCAGCTTCGTCCCTTCAGATTCGACTAGCATCCATTTGTTGGTCTGATCATCGGCGACATTGTTCGGGGATAATCCTTGCATATACCCTTCAAACGTTGAATCTCTTCTAGCTTCCGTTAATTCCGCTTCATTTGGAGATATAGCTGCTCGTAGTCGGGAAACCATCATCCAATCTCAGGTAGCTAATAACGGAAGCACAGTAAAAAGTCTTCACCAAGCAAGATGGTTCAGTCCACAGAGAGTACACAAGACACGTCTTCACTGAGTTAAGTCAGGTCCACCGGCTGAGTTAAGTCAGGACATTACATGTGAACATAGATAAAGAACATAGATAAGAGTAAGGTGATGAGGGTATCAAACGATTTAAATAAAGAAAATTGGATATCACATTGGAGAGGGATTATGGAAGAAGTAAATGTTTTCAGATATTTGGGAGTTGACGTGTCAGCGGATGGGTTTATGAAGGATGAGGTTAACCATAGAATTGATGAAGAAAAAAGGTGAGTGGTGCATTGAGGTATCTGTGGAGACAAAAACGTTATCCATGGAGGCAAAGAAGGGAATGTACGAAAGTATAGTGGTACCAACACTCTTATATGGGTGTGAAGCATGGGTTGCAAATGCTGCAGCGAGGAGGAGGCTGGAGGCAGTGGAGATGTCCTGTCTAAGGGCAATGTGTGGTGTAAATATTATGCAGAAAATTCGGAATGTGGAAATTAGGAGAAGGTGTGGAGTTACTAAAAGTATTTGTCAGAGGGCTGAAGAGGGTTGTTGAGGTGGTTTGGTCATTTAGAGAAATGGATCAAAGTAGAAAGACTTGGAAACGTATAAATCTGTAGGGAAGGAAGGCGGGGTAGGGGTCGTCCTAGAAAAAGGGTTTGGGGGGAAGGGGAAAAGGAGGTTTTGTGGGCGAGGGCTTGGACTTCCAGCAAGCATGTGTGAGCGTGTTAGATAGGAGTGAATGGAGACGAATGGTTTTTGGGACATGACGATCTGTTGGAGTGTGAGCAGGGTAACATTTTGTGAAGGGATTCAGGGAAACCAGTTAATTGATTTAATTGGACTTGAGTCCTAGAAATGGGAAGTACAATGCCTGCACTTTAAAGGAGGGGGCTGAGATAGTGACAGCTGGGAGGGACTTTTCTCAGCTGTCGTATCTGAGCTCCTCTGCAATGACAGTGATTATGTATGAGTGTGGTGAAAGTGTTGAATGATGATGAAAGTATTTTCTTTTGGGGATTTTCTTTCTTTTTGGGTCACCCTGCCTCGGTGGGAGCGGCCGACTTGTTGAAAAAAAAAAAAAAAAAATAATATATATATATATATATATACAGTGGTACCCACTTACGATGGTCCCCAAACACACCCTTTTATGTAAGTTGATTTTTTAAATGCTTTTGTAAGTGTAATTTTGGGGGTCTAAAAGGACTAGTCTATTTTACATCATTTCTTATGGAGATAAATTCGTTTGGTAATGGCACTGAACAGCATTCTGAATGAAAAATATCGTAAGTGAGTACCACTGTTATATATATATATATATATATATATATATATATATATATATATATATATATATATATATATATGCAAGACAACCACTATGAAAAAATAGAGGAATTCCAAGCGCTTTGTGACTAATCACATTTCGTGACTACTCACTAATTGTTAAATTCTTAAACTAATTGTTAAATTCTTAAACTAATTGTTAAATTCTTAAATGTTAAATTTCAATACCTCAATTTTGTAAACCTAGTTAATCACTACAATTACCTAACCTTACTATCAGTAT
This sequence comes from Cherax destructor, assembly GCA_009830355.1. NCBI lineage: Eukaryota > Metazoa > Arthropoda > Malacostraca > Decapoda > Parastacidae > Cherax > Cherax destructor. The sequence continues at coordinate 6,659 of WNWK01024683.1, forward strand.
AATCATTGTGTCACTATTGAGTAAGACCTATCATAAGACTGCCTGAAAAGCCTAGGCATACCTGGGCATATTATTGGCCATCTTGTAATATCTACTTCATAAAATGTATATTAATATAAGTACACCCCACTTTGTATATTACTAGAAATAAAGAATTTGAATTTGAATTTGAATTGAATTCTCTCTCCCGCTGACTATATTTTCCCATGCTTTTATTTTAAGAGAAAACAGAGTGTTTGTGAGGCTAACTGCATTAGTTTCATAAATAAATTTCATAAATAAGAAATATTGTATAAAAACATAATAGAGAATGAAAGAAATAAAGTGATTTTATAAAGTGTACATACGCTGGCAGAGGTGGAGGTGGAGAGTGGAAGATAGGCTACTTGATTCTAGCTCCTACTGTCACCACACACCTCGCTTGTTTATCTATGATTTCATGCTGTAATTCCATGGACATCATCCTCTTTTTCTTCTCAGCACTGTCCTTTGCACTTACTTTCTTAGGACCCATGGATATAAAAAAGAAATTTGGCAATAATAACACAGAAATGCTTCCACGGTGACAAACACATGCACAGATCAGCTGATGTGGCGTTGGCTGTGCCACCTAGTGGCAATGTTCTGAAACTCGCTTTATTATTATTATTAACTTAGGGGAAATGGAGCACAGATCCAATTCCCTAGATCAAGAGCCCCTCACTAGCGTCAAGGAACCTCCCTTGAGGGGAAAGCTCGTAACCTGAATTTTGGCTCGTATCCAGGAACAAAAAATCGACCGAGCGACGGCTTGTATCCTGAAAAACTTGCATGGTGGGGCACTCGTAAGCAGAGGTTCCACTGTATGTGTATATGTATTATGGAACAAAAGTAATAAACAATTTTTTTTATTGTTGGTTTGTGTGTACATATTTTGTAAACAATACAATGATAACAATGTTTGTGTGGTTATTGTGTAGTATACAACAAGTGAATATATATACAATATGCCTTATATTGGTCTCACAGGCCATAAAAGTTACTTGAAAAAAAAATTAAAAACTAAAAAAAAAAAAAGTACAGTGGTACCTCAAGTTTCGAACTTAATCCGTTCCAGGAGCTAGTTCTAAAGTCGAAATGTTCTAAAGTCGAAGCAATATTTCCCATAAGAAATAATGTAAATCCAATTAATCCATTTCAGACCCACAAAAATATTCACAAAAAATACATTTGTTAAAGAATAACTATAGATATACATACACACAACAAATATAAATACATATACAGTGGACCCTCGGCTAACGTTCTTAATCCGTTCCAGGAGCTAGAGCTTTAGCCGAAAAAAACGTTATCCGAAGCCTTATTTCCCATAAGAAATAATGTAAATACAATTAATCCGTTCCTGATATCCAAAAATATTCACACAAAAAAATAATATTTTAAAGAATAACTATAGTTTTACATACAGAAAACACACATAAATACTACATACAATTTAAAATTTATAAATAAATAATGAAATAAACATTTAAAATAACATTTACTTACCTTTAATGAAGAGACTTGCTGGCATCGGGAAGATAGGGAGGACAGGGGCAGGGCTTAGTGTTTGGAAGGGAAATCCTCACTCCCTGCACTACTGCTACACTCCCTGTATGCTTGCTACCTCCTTTCATGCCTGTTACACTCCCTGCATGCCTGCTACACTCCTTGCATGCCTGCTACACTCCTGCATGCCTGCTACACTCCCTGCATGCCTGCTACCTCCCTGCATGCCTGCTACACTCCCTGCATGCCTGCTACACTCCCCGCATGCCTGCTACACTCCCTGCATGCCTGCTACACTCCCTGCATGCCTGCTACACTCCCTGCATGCCTGCTACACTCCTGCATGCCTGCTACACTCCTGCATGCCTGCTACACTCCCTGCATGCCTGCTACACTCCCTGCATGCCTGCTACACTCCCTGCATGCCTGCTACACTCCCTGCATGCCTGCTACACTCCCCGTATGCCTGCTACACTCCCTGCATGCCTGCTACACTCCCTGCATGCCTGCTACACTCCCTGCATGCCTGCTACACTCCCTGTATGCCTGCTACACTCCCTGCATGCCTGCTACACTCCCTGCATGCCTGCTACACTCCCTGCATGCCTGCTACACTCCCTGATGCCTGCTACACTCCCTGCATGCCTGCTACACTCCCTGCATGCCTGCTACACTCCCTGCATGCCTGCTACACTCCTTGCATGCCTGCTACACTCCCTGCATGCCTGCTAAACTGTGTTTTTGTTGTACATCCTGACAAGCTCACCCACACGTACGCCACTCTCAAATTTTTCAACAATCTCCTCCTTCAGTTCGATGGTGTTCCTCACTCTCTTTAGCACAGAGGTGCCACTAGGAAGCTTCTTTAGACCCATGGTGACTTATTTCACAGTGACAGTCACTAAATCACCAAAAAAGACACCAAATGTATTGTGAATGCTTGAAAGAGCGCGCTGGGTATTGTTCACTCAAGTGTAAACAACGCTGGACTGGCGTCCTGGGAGGAGGTGCGCAAGCCCAGAGCGGACAGACAGGTCTGGTACGTAACGTTAGCTGAGTAAATAACGCTAGCCGAAAAAAATATTGAACGTAAAAAGCAACCTTTAGCCGAAAAAAACGTTATCTGGAATGAATGTTAGCCGGGGGTCCACTGTAGTCCTTAAATGAGTAATACAATAGATAAATAAGCATTTAAATAAACATTTAAAATCCCATTTACATACCTTTATTGAAGACTCTTGTTGGCATCTGGAAGATAAGGAGGACAAAATGCTTCAATATGACACTAATATCAGCTCTACGGCTTGCTTATCTATCACAATTCATCTAATATGACATAAAAAACAATATTAATAACATAGAAACATGATATATACTCTACAATGAATAAAATATGTCATTACGTATGTGAGGACTGGTGGTAGTGTTATTGTTGTTGGGTTTATAAAGGCCACTGACCATAAGCCGTACATATAGCAGAAGCCACCACCACTATTCACACTGAAACGATGTACGTAATTTATAAATAAGAAATATTTACACTTTATAAATAAGAAATATTTACACTTACTGTACCTTGGAGGAGATGATGGCATTGGTTTAGGGTTATGGCAGAGGTTTAGGGCAGCGTATGTTGTCAGTGGTCCTATATACAGTGGTCCCTCGTGTTTCGGTCGGTCCGATTATTGGTTATTTCGTGTTTCGGTTCCTTTTTTCGGTCAATGTTTCCCTCGTATATCGGTCCGTACCAGACCTGTCTGCCTGCCCGCGCTTGCGCTCCTTGCCATGCAGGACGCCATTCTAGCATTGTTTACCATTGAGAGAACATTACCCAGCACGCTCTTTCAAACATTTCACAATAAATTTACTCTGTTTATTGCTGGTTTAGTGATTGTCACTGTGAAATAAGTCACCATGGGTCCAAAGAAGCTTCCTAGTGGCACCCCTGTGATAAAGAAAGTGAGGAACACCATTGAACTGAAGGAGTGTAGCAGGAATGCAGGGAGTGTAGCAGGGAGTGTAGCAGGGATGCAGGGAGTGTAGCAGAGATGCAGGGAGTGTAGCAGGGATGCAGGGAGTGTAGCAGGGATGCAGGGAGTGTAGCAGGGATGCAGGGAGTGTAGCAGGGATGCAGGGAGTGTAGCAGGAGTGCAGGGATGCGAGCAGGGATGCAGGGAGTGTAGCAGGGATGCAGGAGTGTAGCAGGGATGCAGGGAGTGTAGTAGGGAGTGTAGCAGGGATGCAGGGAGTGTAGTAGGGAGTGTAGCAGGGATGCAGGGAGTGTAGCAGGCATGCAGGGAGTGTAGCAGGCATGCAGGGAGTGTAGCAGGCATGCAGAGTGTAGCAGGCATGCAGGGAGTGTAGCAGACATGCAGGGAGTGTAGCAGGCATGCAGGGAGTGTAGCAGGCATGCAGGGAGTGGGGATTCCACTTCCAATCACTAACCCCTTCCCCTGTCCTCCTTCCTATCTTCCAGATGCCAGCAACTCTCTTCAATAAAGGTAAGTAAATGTTATTTTAAATGTTTAATTATAAATTCATTACTTTATAATTGTTTTGTGTGTGTAAAACTATAGTATTTATTCTTTAAAAAAATGTATTTTTTGTGAATATTTTTGGGTGGAACGGATTAATTGTATTTACATTATTTCTCATGGGAAATAAGGTTTCGAGTTTCGAAGTTTTCGAGTTGAGGTCTAGCTTCAGGAACGGATTAAGACCGATAGTCGAGGAACCACTGTACCTCCAACAATAACAAAGTTAGTTTCGTGTCGTCCTTTTTCTATCGCTTAACTTACTTGTTACACTGTTAATGCTACACTTTATCACTGGCTGGCACTATAGCCTTTATCGCCCATGGTTAATTATGTAGCAGTCACACTCAAACGACAAGCACAAAACACAATGAATTATATTGTGAAATGTTTGGATGAGCGCGCAGGGTAATGTTCACTCGAGGATAAACAAAGCCAGACTGACTCACGACAGCTGCGCAGGGAGGCGTGCAGGCGCGGGCAGGTGGATAGGTCTGGTATGCGGTACGAAACACAGGGCACAGTGCGAAACTCAACTCACAACAAAATTTAGCTGAAAAAACGATTCTAAACTCAAAAAGTACGATACTCGGGGCGTACGAAACTCGGGGTTCCACTGCAGTATAAGAGTAAATATAATATTATCGAGTGACCAGCAGTCGGCGATGTTGCCATAAGCAGTTCATTTTCTGTCAACTTCACACCTCTATATTTTGGTAAGTATTGATCACAAAAATTTTTTTTTGTCTTATAACACTCACAAAAATGTTCTTAAGATTTTGGTAAGAATTTTTTTTTTCTGTTTTGGATGTATATATATGTCTTACGAACCAGTGTTTTTGATGTACAGTAGACAGTCATTTAGCACGATAGTTAAGTTCCTGAAAACATCGTGTTAGATAATTTTGTGTTAGATAATTAAAAGAACTTATGGGAAAAATAGGGTTACATTCCTGGGAGTTCCCCAAAAAGCCAAACAAGTTTTTTTTAGACCAACAGATCTTGCAAAAATTGAAGGTGAATATGTAATTGTAGTTCATTGCCGTGATATATTACTGCTTAAGACTACAAATGCAATAGAAATAATAGTATTTCTTACTTTAAATTGTGGGTAATGATGTTTGTGGATGGTTGTGAAGAGAGTGGATATGGATGGTGTGGCCCTACTGGGCTGAGGTGGATGGTTGTTGGCAGAAATGGATGGTAGAGGTTCTGGTACTAAAGTCGATGGTTGTATTGGAGTGTGCATAAATGCTGTAGTAGATCTCTGGGCTCTTTTACCCTGCAGTACATTATACAGCTGACGGTAAGACATCATCAGCTGGTCTAGACCCAGTTTCAAAGCACTGCTTCTAGATTTATTATTGTATAATTATACTATTACTATCAATAAATAAGATCTACCTATCATATTTATTACAGGATAATATTAGGTATAACATAAATAATGTAGAAGCATGATAAAGATTCATAAATTAATAAAAACTGACATATAGGTATTGAAGGGTGGGCGGGGCTGAGAGCGAGAAGTGGAGCAGTGTCTCAGTTGCTCATGGACCATCATGGCGTGTAGATATGTTAGCTCACGGCACTATAAAGTATTGTAAAATATGTAATACTATTACTATCAATAAAGGTTATCTACCTATCATATTTATTTCAGAATAATATGATAGGTATAACATAAATATCGTAGAAGCATGATAAAGATACACAAATTAATAAAAACTGATATTATATACGTAGAGTATTGAATGGTAGGAGGTGCTATGAGGGAGACAGGCTAGCAGTCTCTCTCAGCTCAGTTACTCACGGACCACCATGGCGTGTGGAGGTGTGAGCTCACGGCACTAAAATATTGTATAATAATACTTATTATTACTATCAATAAGTTATCTACCTATCATATTTATTCCAGAATAATATTAGGTATAACATAAATAATGTAGCAGCATGATAAAGATGCCCAAATTAATAAAAATATGACATAGATAATGAAGGTTGGAGGGCAGCGTCAGCCCGTAAACAAAGCCAGCCTGCCCCACACACCAACCAGGGTACTTCCCACACACCAACAGGTCTCACACCAGCCAGGATACTTCCAACACACCAGCTAGGTACTTCCCACACACCAACCAGGGTACTTCCCCACACACCAGCCAGGGTACTTCCCACACACCAGCCAGGGTACTTCCCCACACACCAGCCAGGGTACTTCCCACACACCAGATAGGGTACTTCCCCACACACCAGCCAGGGTACTTCCCCACACACCAGCCAGGGTACTTCCCACACACCAGCCAGGTACTTCCCACACACCAGCCAGGGTACTTCCCCACACACCAGCCAGGGTACTTCCCCACACACCAGCCAGGGTACTTCCCCACACACCAGCCAGGGTACTTCCCCACACACCAGCCAGGGTACTTCCCCACACACCAGCCAGGGTACTTCCCCACACACACGATTTGATTTGAGTGGGACTTGCGCATGAGTGAATACAATTATCGAAGCTTATTGCTTGGAGAGCATTGAAAATTTGGTTGGGCAAATATTCTGTTAGTGGGATGGTTTGTGAAGACCTGCGGGCTCAATTTTTTTTTACCCTCCCGCGAACCGTGTAATATCATTTTTACGTCATGTTAGATAATAATGTGCCGCAATTCTTCAATCATGCAATACCCATAACGTGCAACATAATCTCGTGCTAAATGACGGTCTACTGTATATATACTCCAAAATTCTAGCGGCTTCAAATCAAGCGGGAGAAAGCTGGTAGGCCCACATGTGAGAGAATGGGTTTGTGTGGTCAGTGTGCGCAATATAAAAAAAAATCCTGCAGCACACACTGTATGAGAAAAAAAAAATCCGACCGTGTTTTTGGATTAAAACGCTGACTTTGAGGTGTATTTTCGTATGGTATTTATGGTTGTATTCTCGTTTTCTTAGTCTCATTTGATAGAATGGAAGACATATTACAGAAATAGAGATAATTTTGACTGGTTTCACGATGAAAAGTACAGTGGACCCCCGGTTTACGTACTGCTCCAAACTCGAACAATTATGTAAGTGTATTTTTGTAAGTGCTTTTGAAGGTGTATTTTTGGGGGTCTAAAAGTACTAATCTAATTTACATTATTCCTTTTGGGAACAAATTCGTTTGTTAATGGTACTTGAACAGCATTCTGGAACGAATTAATGACGTAAACCGAGGGTCCACTGTACCTTGAAATTGAGCTCAAAGTAGCGGAAATGTTCGATTTTTGCCAATGTTCAAGAGTAAATAAATGACATCACTGTCCAACAAGTGTCCAACTAGCCATTTTAATATGCAGTCACGAATGGGTTGACATTATTTATACAATTATTACAATAATGCAGTAGTCTGCATAACATTAAATCTTCTATTTTTTTGTGTGAATAAAAATTCAAAATAGAAAGCAATATAAGAGGGGCCTGGACACGTAACTGATGAACAGAGAAAATGTTATTTTAGTGCCAGGAATATCTGCACTGTTCATTCTGGACCCTATTTTGAAATTGGCATCTTTTTTAATTTGCGTGAAATTGGCCAAATTGCGAATTTCTGACCACTTTATTGGGTAGTTGAAATTGGTAAATGGGCGGTTTCTTGTACTCAATCGATAGAACAAATGGAGTTCTAAAGAAATAGCTATGAGTTTGGTCAACTGAAACAATGGAATTGACTGAAAATAGGGCTCAGTGGGCGAAATCGCCGATGCATAAATATCGCCAAAATTGCTAACTTCGTGAGAGCGTAATTCCGTAAGTATTCCATCAAATTTTGTACTTTTGGTGTCATTAGCATCGGGAAAAGATTCTCTATCATTTCATGAGAAAAAATTATTTTTTTTCGAAAATTTTGCGACACAGAGAGACACTTTAGGATTGGGGGTCGCGACAGTGAAAAGGTTAAAGGAGGTGTTTGGGATATTGGCAGTTTGGAGGGACGCATAAGCTGTCATATCTGAGCGCCTCTGCAAAGACAGTGATTATGTATGAGTGATGGTGAAAGTGTTGAATGATGAGTTTTTTCTTTTTTTTGGGTCACCCTGCCTTGGTGGGAAATGGCCGACATGTTTAAAAAAAAAATATATACAGTGGTACCTCGAGTTACGAGCAGCTCCCAACTCGAACAATTATACAAGTGTATTTTTGTAAGTGTTTTAGTAAGTGTATTTTTGGGGGTCTGAAACGGATTAATCTAATTTTCATTATTCCTTATGGGAACAAATTCGTTCGGTATCGGCACTCGAACAGTCTTCTAGAACGAATTAAGTTTGTAACTCGAGGTACCACTGTATATATATACGTATATGTATAGTTAACTTACACAGATATTGAGCTGCTGGGCAATACACTTCAATTTAGCTGCCCACGAAGCTAGCTGGTTAGTCCTTGCTATGTTAGAATATGAGGATGTAGCTGGTATCTCCTTGCGTGCTAATGATGCTATGGAATCAACAATCAGCACACCAACATCTTTCTCCACAGCAATAACTTCTAGAGATTCTAGTCTGAAATGTTTCAAAAAGTATAAATCAGTAACCGAAATACTGTACTTCATTTATGCAGCAGAACTTTCAAGAGTAATCTATAATTTTTTTTACTATACAGCCTCTCCTCACTTAGCGACGTACTCGTTTACTGATGACTCAGACTTACGACAGTCTCTCTGACCAGTAAGCATACCTAAATAGTACAGTGGACCCTCGGCTAACGAACACCCCGGAAATCATACAATTATGTAAGTATAATATTGTAAGTGCTTGTGGAAGTGTATTTTTGGGGGTCTGAAATAGACTAACCTACGTGACATTATTTCTTTGGGAAGTAAATTCGTTCGGTAATGGCACTTGAGCAGGCTTCTGGAATGAATTTTGTTCGTTAGCCGGGGGTCCACTGTAATGTATATTAGAGCTGATTTCCTCTATTCTGTTTATTACAATATACAGTACACTACTGTATAAACATTTAAAAATACAGTGGACCCCCGGCTAATGAACAAAATTCATTCCAGAAGCCTGCTCAAGTGCCATTACCGAACGAATTTACTTCCTTAAGAAATACTGTCACGTAGGTTAGTCTATTTCAGACCCCCAAAAATACACTTCCACAAGCACTTACAATATTATACTTACATAACTGTACGATTTCCGGGGTGTTCGTTAGCCGGGGGTCCACTGTATACCAGAAATGTTTTAAATGGTGCAAAGGTGACATTAAAAGAATATCAAAGATAGTTGATATAAACCCACTACCATTATAGTATGCTCCTCACTTAGCGATGAATTCGTTTACTGACATGGTCTTAGGAATGAAACTCCGACGTTAAGTGAGGAGAGGCTGTATTATGAAACAAATTTCACTAAGTTATGAAATTATTGTATGTACACTCAAATTAAGAAAAAAAATGGTACAGTTGAATTCAGCTTTCCAAAACCCTATTTACAGCTGAATTATGTTATCCAAAATCCTGTTTACAGTTGAATTATGTTATCCAAAACCCTGTTTACAGTTGAATTATGTTATCCAAAACCCTGTTTACAGCTGAAATACATTATCCAAAACCCTGTTTACAGTTGAAATACATTATCCAAAGCCCTGTTTACAGTTGAATTATGTTATCCAAAACCCTGTTTACAGCTGAAATACATTATCAAAACCATGTTTACAGTTGAATTCAGTTATCCAAAACCCTGTTAATTAAGAGACAACTATTCACTATCTGGAACTGAACCCCTCAAAATGGATGTTGTATTTTTTTTTTTTGAGCAGAAGCCATCAAAGAAAAGCTATGTAAATCTAATCCCATCAAGGAAGGTTTCCTCGATGCTGGTAAGAGACTGTTAATCCAAGGAATTGGAGCTGACCTCCCTTTCCTTAGATCAAACATGATAGCCTCCCATTTCCCAAGGTGCTCCATAACTCCTATGGGTTGAGCACCTCCCACCCCAATGAATAATTATGATATTAATAATAATAATAATAAAATAACAGCAACAATAATAATAATAATAAGAGATCAGTTTGAAGGTGGACCACTGAATTCAGGTCCTGAATCAGAAACATCCGAGTCAGTCTTCACCTTCCGATGTTGAATACACACTCAACTTGTACACAAGACCATGAACTGAGCACTGCAGTAGGCCTACAGGCCCATGCTATACACCTCCTTGAACTTATCCTTTCTCACTCGTATCTATCCAACTTATACTGCAGCACCATATTTTCTAGACAGAATATCCAGAGATTGGCAATTGACAATCAACATTTTTACATTATTGTACAGTACTTCAACTGTGCACAAGTTTGATATTTCTTTCAACAAACTGGCCGTATCCCACCAAAGCAGGGTGGCTCAAAAAGAAAAAGAAAAGTTTCTCTTTTTAACTTTTGTAATGTATACGGGAGAAGGGATTACTAGCCACTGCTCCCAGCATCTTATGACACGCATGGCTTACGGAGGAAGAATTCTGTTCCACTTCCCCATGGAGAAGATGAAATAAACAAGAACAAGAACTTGTAAGAAAATACAAGAAAACCCAGAGGGGTGTGTATATATATGCTTATACATGCATGTGTAGTGTGACCTAAGTGTAAGTAGAAGTAGCAAGACATACCTGAAACCTTGCATTTTTATGAGACAGAAAAAAGACACTAGCAATCCTACCATCATGTAAAACAATTACAGAGTTCCATTTTACATTCACTTGGCAGGGTGGTATTACCTCTCTGGGTGGTTGCTGTCTACCATCCTACTACTGATTTTAGTGTGAAAAAAGTGTATGCTGACTGCAAACAATACTTGCCATTTATAATGACTACATTACCATAAATACAAATCTCCCATGCTTTAAAGATGAATTTTATTATAAATAAGCAATTTTTGCAAAAATCTTCTATCCACATTCCATATTTAAAAACTATACCTGCAAGGTTGCAGGTATAGTTCCCGCCCCTGTCTGCTGGCCTCTATATATACTCCCTCCTTCTCTTCTTTTCGTTAGTGTGACTTTGAAAATGGTCCAAGTCGGACCGAAACATCGTCGTAAGTTCCTCTTTTCTATGTGCGGATTATTTGTGAAATGCAGAGAATTCGTAGTGTGGAAGTTAGGAGGAGGTGTTGAGTTACTAAAAGTATTAGTCAGAGGGCTGAAGAGGGGTTGTTGAGGTGGTTTGGTCATTTAGAGAGGATGGAGAAAAATACAGTGGTCCCCCGCCTAACGAGCAAAATTCATTGCAGAAGCCTGCTCAAGTGCCATTACCGAACGAATTTACTTCCTTAAGAAATAATGTCACTTAGGTTGGTCTATTTCAGACCCCCAAAAATACACTTCCACAAGCACTTACAATATTTTATTTTTATTTTTATTAACACATCGGCCGATTCCCACCAAGGCAGGGTGGCCCGAAAAAGAAAAAACTTTCATCATCATTCACTCCATCACTGTCTTGCCAGAGGGGTGCTTTACACTACAGTTATAAAACTGCAACATTAACACCCCTCCTTCAGAGTGCCGGCACTGTACTTCCCATCTCCAGAACTCGAGTCCGGCCTGCCGGTTTCCCTGAATCCCTTCATAAATGTTACTTTGCTCACACTCCAACAGCACGTCAAGTATTAAAAACCATATGCCTCCATTCACTCCTATCAAATACGCTCACACATGCTTGCTTTAAGTCCAAGCCCTCGCACACAAACTTCCTTTACCCTCCCTCCAACCTTTCCTAGGCCGACCCCTACCCCGCCTTCCCTCCACTACAGATTTATACACTCTCGAAGTCACTCTGTCTCGTTCCATTCTCTCTACATGTCCAAACCACCTCAACAACCCCTCCTCAGCTCTCTGGACAATCGTTTTGGTAATCCCGCACCTCCTCCTAATTTCCAAACTCCGAATTCTCTTCATTATATTCACACCACACATTGACCTCAGACATGACATCTCCACTGCCTCCAGCCTTCTCCTCGTTGCAACATTCATCACCCATGCTTCACACCCATATAAGAGCGTTGGTATAACTATACTCTCATACATTCCCCTCGTACATAATTGTACGATTTCCGGGGTGCTCGTTAGGCGGGGGACCACTGTACGATAACTTGGAGGGCATATTATTATTATAATCAAAATGAAGCACTAAACCTTGGAGGGTGGATAAATCTGTAGTGGAGGAGAGGAGGGGTAGGGGTCATCCTAGGAAAGGATGGAGGGAGGGGGTATAAGAGGTTTTGTGTGCAAGGAGCTTGGACATGCAGCAGGCATGTGTGAACATGTTAAATAGGATTGAATGGAGACGAATGGTTTTTGGGATATGACGAACTGTTGGAGTGTGAGCAGGGTAATATTTTGTGAAAGGATTCAGGGAAACTGGTTAGCCGGACTTGAGTCCTGGAGGTGGGAGGTACATTGCCTGCAGTTTAAAGGAGGTGTTTGAGATATTGGCTGTTTGGAGTGACTTCTGAACTGTCACATCTGAGCACCTCTGCAAAGACAGTGATTATGTGTGAATGATGGTGAAAGTGTTGAATGTTTGTGAAAACATCACCCTACCTCGGTGGGAAACTTCCAACATATTGAAAAAAAAAAAAAAACTACAAGCATGAATGAAACACATAACAAAAGTAAGCAAGGAGTACTTAAGATTAGTGATTACCAGTTAAGTGGCAGACAATAAAAGTTCCACTAGACAAGGAAATATTGTGCACATTAAGACTTACATTTCAGAGAGACTGCTGACTGTTTTGGGCTGATAAAGGTAGATCTTTGAGAGATACTCCTTAATCTCTGTTGTATGCTCTGGGTACTTGTTACTAATAATCTCAACTATTCTGAAAATGAAGTAAAGCAGTTGAAAATAAATGGGCCAAACTTGCTGCAGTGTAACTCAGGGTGTGAAATACAGTGGACCTCTGGTTTTCGTACTGCTCCAAACTCGAACAATTATGTAAGTGTATTTTTGCAAGTGCTTTTGTAAGTGTATTTTTGGGGGTCTAAAAGGACTAATCTAATTTACATCATTTTTTTTTTTTTTATTAACACATCGGCCGATTCCCACCAAGGCAGGGTGGCCCGAAAAAGAAAAACTTTCGTCATCATTCACTCCATCACTGTCTTGCCAGAGGGGTGCTTTACACTACAGTTAAAAAAATGCAACATTAACACCCCTCCTTCAGAGTGCAGACACTGTACTTCCCATCTCCAGGACTCAAGTCCAGCCTGCCGGTTTCCCTGAATCCCTTCATAAATGTTACTTTGCTCACACTCCAACAGCACGTCAAGTATTAAAAACCATTTGTCACCATTCACTCCTATCAAATACGCACACGCATCCTTGCTGGAAATCCAAGCCCCTCGCACACAAAACCTCTTTTACCCCCCCTCCAACCTTTCCTAGGCCGACCCTACCCCCCCTTTCCCCTCCACTACAGATTTATACACTCTCGAGGTCATTCTGTTTCATTCCATTCTCTCTACATGTCCGAACCACCTCAACAACCCCTCCTCAGCCCTCTGGATAATAGTTTTGGTAATCCCGCACCTCCTCCTAATTTCCAAACTCTGAATTCTCTGCATTATATTCACACCACACATTGACCTCAGACATGACATCTCTACTGCCTCCAGCCTTCTAATCATTGCGACATTCATCACCCATGCTTCACACCCATATAAGAGTGTTGGTATAACTATACTCTCATACATTCCCTCTTAACTTCCATGGACAAAGTTCTTTGTCTCTACAGACTTCAAGTGCACCACTCACCCTTTTCCCTCATCAATTCTATGATTCACCTCATCCTTCATAGACCCATCTGCTGACATGTCCACTCCCAAATATCTGAATACATTCACCTCCTCCATACTCTCTCCCTCCAATCTGATATCCAATCTTTCGTCACCTAATCTTTTTGTTATCCTCATCACCTTACTCTTTCCTATATTCACTTTCAATTTTCTTCTTTACATACCTTACCAAATTCATCCACCAACCTCTGTAACTTCTCTTCAGAATCTCCCAAAGCACAGTGTCATCAGCAAAAGCAACTGTGACAACTCCCACTTTGTATTTGATTCTTTGTCTTTTAACCCCACACCTCTTGCCAAGACCTCGCATTCACTTCTCTTACAACCCCATCTATAAATACAGTGGTACCTCGACTTACGATGGTCCCAAACACACCCTTTATGTAAGTTTATTTTTTTAAATGCTTTTGTAAGTGTACTTTTAGGGGTCTAAACAGACTAGTCTATTTTACATTATTTCTTAAGGAGATAAATTCGTTTGGTAATGGCACTTGAACAGCATTCTGGAATGAAAAAATATCGTAAGTCGAGGTACCACTGTATATTGAACAACCACGGTGACATCACACATCCCTGTCTAAGGCCTACTTTTACCAAGAAATAATCTCCCTCTCTCCTACACACTCTAACCTGAGCCTCACTATCTTCATAAAAGCTCTTCACTGCTTTAAGTAACCTACCTCCTATTCCATACACCTGCAACATCTGCCACATTGCCCCCCTATCCACCCTATCATACGCCTTTTCCAAATCCATAAATGCCACAAAAACCTCTTTACCCTTATCCAAATACTGTTCACCTACATGTTTTACTTCAAACACTTGGTCTACACACCCCCTACCTTTCCTAAAGCCACCTTGTTCATCTGCTATTTTGCTCTCCGTCTTACTCTTAATTCTTTCAATAATAACTCTACCATACACTTTACCTGGTATACTCAACAGACTTATTCCCCTATAATTTTTGCACTCTCTTTTGTCCCCTTTGCCTTTATACAAAGGAACAATACACGCTCTCTGCCAGTTCCTAGGTACCTTACCCTCTTCCATACATGTATTAAATAATAGCACCAACCACTCCAAAACTATATCTCCGCCTGCTTTAAACATTTCTACCTTTATCCCATCAATCCCAGCTGCCTTACCCCCTTTCATTCTACCCACTGCCTCACGAACTTCCCCCACACTCACAACTGGCTCTTCCGCACTCCTACAAGATGTTATTCCTCCTTCCCCTGCACACGAAATCACAGCTTCCCTGTCTTCATCAACATTTAACAACTCCTCAAAATATTCCCTCCATCTTCCCGATACCTCTAACTCTCCATTTAATAACTCTCCTCTCCTATTTTTAACTGTCAAATCCATTTGTTCCCTAGGCTTCCTCAACTTATTAATCTCACTCCAAAACTTTTTCTTATTTTCAACAAAATTTGTTGATAACATCTCACCCATTCTCTCATTTGCTCTCTTTTTACATTGCTTGACCACTCTCTTAACCTCTCTATTTTTTCTTCATATACTCTTCCCTCCTTGCATCACTTCTACTTTGTAAAAACCTCTCATATGCTAACTTTTTCTCCCTTACTACTCTCTTTACATCATCATTCCACCAATCGTTCTTCTTCCCTCCCGCACCCACTTTCCTGTAACCACAAACTTCTGCTGAACACTCTAACACTACATTCTTTAACCTACTCCATACATCTTCGACCCCATTGCCTATACACTCACTAGCCCATCTATCCTCCAATAGTTGTTTATATCATACCCTAACTGCCTCCTCTTTTAGTTTATAAACCTTCACCTCTCTCTTACTTACTGCTTCTATTTTCCTTGTATCCCATCTGCCTTTTACTCCCACTTTAGCTACAACTAAATAGTGATCTGATATATCTGTGGCCCCTCTATAAACATGTACATCCTGAAGTCTACTCAACAGTCTTTTATCTACCAATACATAGTCCAACAAATTACTGTTATTACGCCCTACATCATATCTTGTATACTTATTTATTCTCTTTTTCTTAAAATATGTATTACCTATAACTAAACCCCTTTCTATACAAAGTTCAATCAAAGGGCTCCCATTTTCATTTACACCTGGCACCCCAAACTTACCTACCACACCCTCTCTACATGTTTCTCCTACTTTAGCATTTAGGTCCCCTACTACAATTACTCTCTCACTTGGTTCAAAGGTTCCTATACATTTGCTTAACATCTCCCAAAATCTCTCTCTCTCCTCTACACTCCTCTCTTCTCCAGGTGCATACACGCTTATTATAACCCACTTTTCGCATCCGACCCTTATTTTAATCCACATAATCCTTGAATTTACA
Source organism: Cherax destructor (assembly GCA_009830355.1). Lineage (NCBI taxonomy): Eukaryota > Metazoa > Arthropoda > Malacostraca > Decapoda > Parastacidae > Cherax > Cherax destructor. Next base: position 22,895 of record WNWK01024683.1, read on the forward strand.
CATTTATATTCCCTCTTCTCCTTCCATAACTGGTCCTTCAACATTATTGCTACCCCTTCCTTAGCTCTAACTCTCTCAGATACTCCTGACTTAATCCCATTTATTTCTCCCCACTGAAACTCGCCTACCCCCTTCAGCTTTGTTTCGCTTAGGGCCAGGACATCCAACTTCTTTTCATTCATAACATCAGCAATCATCTCTTTCTTATCATCCGCACTACATCCACGCACATTCAAACTTCCCAGTTTTATAAAGCTTTTCTTATTCGTTTTTTTAGTAAATGTGTACAGGAGAAGGGGTTACTAGCCCATTGCTTCCTTATGGGAACAAATTTGTTTGGTAACGGCACTTGAACAGCATTCTGGAACAAATTAATTACGAAAACCGGAGGTCCATTGTATATGTAATAATAATAGCAACCATGTATTATTTCCTTCTCATGTTTCCACCAGCTTTAAATGGAGGAAAGCAACATTGTGCTCTGACATCAATGAAGGAGGCATAACATGATTTTATAAACTAGCATCATCTAGAGCCATGACTGCTTTCACCGTTTTGTTATTACACTTCTTAACTATTTTTGACTCAAAGTAGCACAACTCTTCACTGTGTCCAAGAATGAATCCGTATTAGGATAATAACATTTGATTAAAAGAGAAATTGAACCTGGTAATAATAATAATAATAAAAATAATAATAATAATAATAAAGTGCATGTAAGCCACATCAAACCTAGGGTAACAAACACAGTAGTACATATAATACTCCAGACTAGATTTCCCTTTCCTAGGAGAAAGAAAAGCTCTTCTTCTGAATGCAACAAGTGTTTCATGTTGCTGAAATTAAATTTCTTTTTATTAGTACTGAAAGAAAAATATGGAAAGGAGCATAAACTCTAGTGGTGATGTGCTAGCAGCATTAACCACACACAAATTTGGAGAGTAAATGTTTAACAATTGAAATCTAGTTATTTTCTCTTAAAAGAGTTAAATAAGGTGAACACCATTCCCTGCATTGGTCCATCTGACCTCTGACCACAACATAGCACAACCACTAACTGATACTCCATTGCATTTTTTCACAAAACTTTGACATGAATCATTACTGAACTACAGAGGACTTATTTTTTCTTTAAGTTTAATATTTTGTTGAAGTTGCCCACGTAATGGTCTAGTTTCTTGTAACTGGCCATGAGCCTTTAGTGAAATTTGTCAGTACAATAAAAGCTTTAATAATTTGCCTTATAACAGCATATGATCAATATTAATGAAGGTACGGTGTGCAACCAGCATCAGTGTTGAGGGTGTCAAATTCATTGGTTCAAAAGTGATGAGAAAACCTTGGTATATCTAATGAGATCCCAGGTATAAGACACTGCTGGCTTATCATACTCTTTATTTAATTACTGTCTACTATGCTGTTTTGAAAAGTAGGGTTAGGGTTAGGTAGGGTTCGTCAGGAAACAGGACAAGTGTTTCCTGATGCAGGTCTTCGTCTGATGATGCCCCTCCGTTGGAGCTTTTGGTCATCTGACCGAAGCCTTCCGCTGGCTTACCGGTCCACCTCTTTAAAAATTATGGTCATGTTATAACCATTTATGATAATTTTGAAAAGTACATTACAATATGATGCTTGTAACAAATCACAAGCCCCAAAGATTCTTTCATTCTCTCATCTTCTGACTTGCTAAAGTTCTCATTCGTTTGCATTATTTTTTCTTGCAAACCCTCTCTCTTTCAGAACTTCACTGAAAGAGGGCAGCCACAGTGCACCTGAGGAGAGACTGTTAATTAATCTTTTGATAATGAAATGATGACAGTTTCTTGAAGAGAAGGCAACTGCATGGCTACTTCACATCTACAGTTCTGTCCAGTCTTTCTAGATCAATTTTTTTTTTTCATTTCAATTCCTTATTCAAATCTACAAGTCTAGTCAATAAAAGCACCATAAACACATCTGATAATTTAAATTAATAAACATGGGCTTACACTTATAACCGCCTGATGCATTATCACAAAGTAGAAAACTGAAGCGATCCATTGCTGCCTTGAACCCAGGAGCACCTTTCTCTTGCTGGCTGATGCAAGGTCTTGACAGCATAGCATCTTCTTCCAATAAAAACTTGTCTCCTCAACATTAAACATTTGCTGTGGCTCACAGCCACCCTCAAAAATAATTTCCTGTAATTCAGCTTGTATTTTTGCCTCATTCTTCCTAATTTTATGAAGTGATGCCTCATTCAGGCCAAGGGTTTGTGCCATCTCCATCACATGTGTCACTCTTAAGCTTACCTAATAAGTCAATTTTCTTCAAAACACTGATAATTTCAAGCTTATACTTTTTTTTGTATTTACAGGATCACTCTCATTCCTCTTGGATGCCATGGTTACTATCTAGAGATGCGATGGGATGATGTAAAGCTCAAAAATCGATTCGCTAACACAGGCTGAGTATGGTATTGGAAGTGTGTGAACAAAAGAAACACTGAGGTGAGGGAGGTTGTGTACATTAAGTAGGCCTACCCTGTAAAACAATGGCCTCTCTCATAGGCTCACCTGGAGGGTAATGAGCCCACAGCATGCCATATTCTCCCTTACATTTGCTCGGTGATATATGATAAATACAGCATGTTCAAAGTAATATGCTGCAATTTCTCAACTGTATTAATGCAAAAAAGTGTTAACAGATCGCATGTTAAATCAATGGTCTACTGTACATTAAAATTGTCTGTTATTGGGACCATTCTAATTTAATATTACTGCTGCAGTACTAGCATCTATTATATCCAGAAGTATCTGTTGTTGTTACAATCATAGAAAAAACAATATCAGCTTTAATGGACAACCCCACCTCTAAATTACTCATTGTACTGTCATGAAAGAAAAAATAAAGAACAACACACAGCATACATGAGCATTCTACCATGGAATAAAAATAACTCACCTTTCAGGTCTGAAAGCGGTTTCTGTGTCAATATACATGACTGTAATATTGCAGTTGCTCTTCTTCTTTACCAGGACTGAGATAATGGCAATGTACAAGCACCACTGGGTTTTGCCAACACCTGAAGGACCTGGAAAATATGATTCAACCAAAATACAAATGTAAATTTATTTAGAAATTTTATCAATATTCCTGGTATTCTTAGTAGAATATTTAACCCTTTGACTGTCGGAGGCCCCATTCTGAAACTGTCATTCTATGTCGGAAAATTTTGGAAAAAAAAATAAATTATTTTTTCTTATGAAATGATAGAGAATCTTTTCCCGATGGTAATGACACCAAAAGTATGAAATTTGATTGAAAACTTACGGAATTACGCTCTCGCAAAGTTAGCGATGTCAGCGATATATACGCATCGCGATTTCGCGTCTTTGTGCCCTATTTTCGGCCAATTCCATTGGGACAGTCGACCAAAATCATAGCTATTTCTTTAGAACTCCATTTGTTCTATCGATTGAGTACAAGAAATCACCAATTTACCGATTTCAACTACCCAATAAAGTGGTCAGAAAATGGCAATTTCGCCAATTTCATGCAAAATAAAAAAGATGTCAATTTCAAAATAGGGTCCAGAATAAACAATGCAGACATTCCTGGCACTAAAATAAGATGTTATCTGTTCATTAGTCACGTCTTTAGGCCCCTCTTAGATTACTCTTGCTTTCTATTTTGATTTTTTATTCACACAAAAAATAGAAGATATATTGTTATGCAGACTATTGCATCATTGTAAAAATTGTATAAATAATATCTGTGCACTTGTGAAAGCATATTAGACTCACCAGTTGATGTGTATTGTACGCCTGGTGTGATTTGTTTACTTTTGAACATTGGCAAAATCGAACATTTCCGCTACTTTGAGCTCAATTTCAAGATCGTTTATATCATGAAACTAATCAAAATCATCTCTATTCCTGTAAAATGTTTTCCATTCTATGAAATGAGACCATGAAAAAGAGAATACAACCATAAATACTATACGAAAATACACCTCAAAGTCGGCTTTTAATCCAAAAACACAGTCATAGTTTTTTTTTTCTCATTATGTACTTCTTGCTGCAGGATTTTTTATACTGCGCACACTGACCACACAGACCCATTCTCTCACATGTGGGCCTACCAGCTTTCTCCTGCTTGATTTGAGGCCGCTAGAATTTAGGCGTATAAATACGTCCAAACATTGGCTCGTAAGACATATATATACGTCCGAAACAGTCAAAGGGTTAAAACTTGCTTGACAAATTTGGGTCTCTGGAATGTAACTCAGAATATCCATGGAGGTTTAAACCTTTCACTGTTTCTTACGTACATCTACGTTAAACACAACACCCTCAAATATGCTGTAAGTGATAAATTTTGGCCTAGACATGAGAATGAGTCTGTGTGGTGAGTATGCATGGTATAAAAATTCTGTCCCATGCGCCACATGGGACAAGATGGTCCCACGCACCGCAAGGTATTTGTGGCGTATTGGCTATTTCTTGGTATCATTTGATGGAATGGAAGATATACTACAGAAGTGAGATAATAATAATAATAATAATAAAGACAATTTTATTTTGCATGATACATGTTTTTACAAAGGAGTATGACAATTAGGTTTACATGCCAAAGCCCCTTTAACTTAAGTGCAGAGCACTTTGGGCAAACTTAAGACTATTGATTGGTTTCAGGACTGGAAGTGGTGTACAGTGGACCCTCGACTAACGATCTTAATCCGTTCCACAGCTAGACCTTTACGCGAAAAATCGTTATTCAAACCTTATTTCCCATAAGAAATAATGTAAATACAATTAATCCGTTCCAGACATCCAAAAATATTCACAAAAAAATACATTGTTTAAAGAATAACTATAGTTTTACATACAGAAAACACACACAAATACTACATACAATATTAAATTTATAAATAAATATTGAAATAAACATTTAAAATAACATTTACAGTGGACCCTCGGTTAAAGGCCGTTCTGGTAAAAGGCCAACTCGGTTAGAGGCCGGTTTTTCGGCTCCTGGTTAGAGGCCGTTTTTTGGCTCCCGGTTAGAGGCCGCTTTTCGGTTAGAGGCCGTATGGGATGCGTCCATCCGCCGGCTGGGGCCGCTTGTGCTTCAGCTTGCCTGTGTCTCTGCTCATTCATCCAAACATTTTGCTATAATCCATTGTTTTTGGTGGTTATTTATCAAGTGTAACTGCGAAATAAGTCACCATGGCCCCAAGGAAAGTTCTTAGTAAAGTTCCTTTGGTAAAGAAAGTGAGAAACATGATAGAATTCAATGCAGGCAGGCATAGAGGCAAAGAGAGTAGCAGGCATGCAGGGAGTGTAGCAGGCATGCAGAGGTGTAGCAGGCATGCAGGGGGTGTAGCAGGCATGCAGGGGGTGGAGCAGGCATGCAGGGAGTGTAGCAGGCATGCAGGGAGTGTAGCAGGCATGCAGGGAGTGTAGCAGGCATACAGGGTGTAGCAGGCATGCAGGGAGGTAGCAGGCATGCAAGGAGTGTAGCAGGCATGCAGGAGTGTAGTTGGTGGAGTGACTCTGCGATCCTAGTGGCATTAAAAGACCACAGAGAGGCTTTGCTACCTGAAGTTCTTATGGAGGGGATTACCTTTCCAAACACTAACTCCTCCCTCTTTCTCCTCCCTATCTTCCAGAAGTCAGCATTAGTCTTCAATAAAGGTATGTAATACTGATTTAATTGTTATTTTTTTTTTAATATTTTTGTCTGAAAAGAATTAATTGTATTTACATTAATTCTTATGGGGAATATTATTTCAGTTAGCATTTTCGGTTTAAGGCCAAGCTTCTGGAACAGATTATGGCCTTTAACCGAGGTCCACTGTACTTACCTTTATTGAAGAGACTTGTTGGCATCTGGAAGATAGGAGGAGTGAGGGAGTGCTTAGTGTTTGGAAGGGAATCCCCTCCAAAGGACTTCAGGTAACAAGTCCCTCTCTGGGGTTACTTCCTTCTTTTTCTTTTAATGCCACTAGGACCAGCTTGAGAGTCACTGGATCCCGCCTTGTGAAATAACTGTCCACAGTCCTCTGTTTCTGGGGACTCTTTTAAAACTTTCCTGAAGTGCAACATGGCTCTGTCACTGAAGTGGTTGCACAAATGGCTCATTTCAGCTTGCTCAGGGTGGTGTTTTTCAACAAAACTTTGTAACCTATTCCACATTCCACATATTTCCTTAATCACTGAAGAAGGCACCTCCTTCACTCTCTCTTCCTCCTCCTGTGAAGCAATAACCTCAGCTCTGGTCTGATGCTGTTCCAGTTCCAGCTCTTGCAGCTCTTCAGTTGTTAGCTCTACCCCTGTGCTCCTCCATCAACTCTTCCACATCCTCACCACTCACCTCCAGCCCCAGGCTGTTCCCCAATGCCACAATATCTTCCACAACAGGCACAGGGTCGTCAGGTCAGGGTCAGCCTCAAATCCTTCAAAATCCCTCTTTCAACACAATCCAGCCACAGTGGTCTCCCAAACAGAGTTCAAAGTCCCTGGAAGTCATTCCCCT
>WNWK01024684.1:0-29413 GCA_009830355.1 Cherax destructor
TTTTGATCTATTTTTCTTTAACATATCAACCCCTTTTGCAACATTAGCTCCTTGATCTCATTTCTCTTTGCCAGGATAGAGCTGATAGTAGATGGGGTTTTGTTGTACATCCTGGCAAGATCACTCAGACATACGCCACTTCATATTTTTCTATAATCTCTTTCTTCAGTTCGATGGTGTTCCTCACTTTTTACCACAGGTGCCACTAGGAAGCTTTTTGGACCCATGGTGACATAATTCACAGTGACAATCACTAAACCACCAAAAAAACCAAATGTAGTGTGAATGTTTGAAAGAGCGCGCCAGGTAATGTTTCTCAATGGTAAACAACGCTTTACTGGGCATCCGTCGCTAGCGGAGCAGGCGGACAGGTCTAATACGTTACAAAATACGAGCCATTTTACGATTCGAAATGAAAAAGCTTACAAACACGATTTTTACGAAATAAGAACCTTACGAAACTGGGGGGTCCACTGTATTGTCATTTAAATCAGGTCTTGGATTATAGGCTAAGTCGTTCCTTATGTAAGCACATACCCCACCACCTTTCTATTCCTAACTAAGCGTTTTATATTGTAACCTTCTATTTTCACCCTGGCGTCAGTCACCGTATCATCCAACCAGGATTCCGAGATGGATATAACAGCCACTCTAGTTCTGTTAGCTAGAATCCTAATCTCTGCCAATTTTGGAAGAAGTGATCTTGCGTTGACATGAATAAAGTGAAGGCCTGTTTTCATAAAACAATCATAATCATCAATATATGGTATGGGGTCATTAGCATTAAAAATAGGTAAATCAATGTCATCATTGCAAAAGGGTAACTGTGCCAAAGTGCATTTGTTACAAACAAAATGAAATCTGGCACCATTACCATAATCGAATACACATCCATTATCCCCACCCTTACATTTTGCGTTGGTGAGCACTGTTCTTCTTTCGTACCTTAGTACAGTGTATACATATGTCTGGTGGTGTCTGAGATATTAAGAGGGTACTATTGTCTCATATTGACCTATCTGTGTATTAACATATATAGTTAAGGTTATTATTACTAGTAACTAGACAGTCATTACACCTGACATATCTGTCTGTTTTGCACCTGTACCATAGTTTGAGGTCCTGGATTAGTACGGATATCACCACTTAATAGTGCCACTATAAAAGCTGTGTGCCACTTTTTGTTTGGATATGTGGTGTTACCATACCTTCGATGATAGTAAAAAATATTAATAACATAGAAACATGATATACTCTAGGATGAATAAAGTATGTCTATGTCTCTCTCCCTAACTGACAGTGTTGTGTGTTGTTTGTTGGGTGTAGATAAGGGCCACTGAAAGATAAGCCTTACATAGTGGTGGTCATGACCACCAGAGACGGTGGTGTTGTCAGTCGCCTTATAACTCCAACAACATTGGAGGAGTCGTTTCGTGCTGTACTTTCCTATCGATTAATCGGTTAACTTACTTTCTACACTGTTAATGCTACACTTTATCGCTGGCGGGTGCTATAGCCTTTATCGACTCATGCTGCTTTAGTATTGTACATATCGTAGAATCACTGAATCACTAAAGAAGGCTCATTCTCCCTCTCTCTTCCTCCTCCACTTTGGTACTTTGCTACAATTTCTTTCTTCAATTCTATCGTGTGTGTTACTTTCTTTACCAAAGGGCTGCCACTATGAAGTTTCTTTGGGCCCATGGTGCCTTATTTCACAGTCACAATCAAAAAACAAGCAATAAACACAATGAATTTATTGTGAAATGTTTGGATGAGCACACAGGGTAATGTTCACTCAAGGATAAACAAAGCTAGACTAGCTCACGACGGCTGCGCAGGGAGGCAGACAGGTCTGGTACACCGGCCGAAAGTCGGGACAAAATTAGGCCGAAAAAAGCGACCGAAATTCGAAGTGGCCGATACTCAGGGTGGCCGAAACTCGTGGTTCTACTGTATTTCAAAATTAAAATGTTTTCAATCAGATTATGTAAAATGTGCCAAAATATAATACTACTGTAACATGTTAATCAATTCATCTTAGTTATAAATTCAGTTACTGCTAAACTACTAACTACAGTGGTACCTCGGTTAGCGATGGTGTTGGATACCGATAAACAAGGTTAGCGATACATTTTTACGTCAATATATTGACTCAGTTTACGATGATCCGTTTGGTTTACGATATTCGTCCCGAACGTGTCCGCGTGGCACAGCTGTGCGGGCACTCCAGGGAGCGTCAGTGTGCTATTGTTTACAAGCGAGAGCGACCACCACCCATGCATTCATACCAGTATATTGTCATTATTCCACTGTTTTTAGTGCTTGCAACTGCTAAATAAGCTACCATGAGTCCAAAGAAAGCTCCTAGTGCCAGCCCTGTGGTAAAAAGGCTCAGAAATACAGTAGAACTGAAGAAGGAGATAATAGAAAAATATGAAAGTGGAGTGCGTATCACTGAGCTGGCCAGGCTGTATGGTAAAGCCTATTCTACCATCGCTACCATTGTGGCCAAGGGAAATACACACAAAATCAAGGAAGCTGTTGTTGCGAAAGGTGCATATGTGATCACAAAACAGAGATCGCAAGTGCTGGAAGATGTGGAAAATTTGTTGTTGGTGTGGATCAACGAGAAACAGTTAGCAGGAGATAGTGTTTCTGCAGGAATACTATGTGAAAAAGCAAGGCAGTTGCATGATGATCTCGTCAAGAAAATGCCTGCAATGAGTGCTGAAGTGAGCGAATTTAAAGCCAGCAGAGGCTGGTTTCAAAGATTTAAGAATTGAAGTGGCATACATAGTGTTGTGAGGCATGGTGACGCAGCCAGTTGTGACAAAAGTGCGGCTGAAAAATATGTACAGGAATTCCAGGGGTACATAGAGGCTGAACAATTCCAACCCCAACAAGTGATCAATTGTGACGAAACAGGCCTGTTTTGGAAGAAACAAAACCTACATTACACAGGAGGAAAAGGCACTGCCAGGACATAAGCCTATGAAAGACAGGCTAACTCTCATGATGTGTGCTAATGCCAGTGGTGATTGCAAAGTGAAGCCTTTGCTAGTGTATCATTCTGAAAATCCCGAGTGTTTGGCAGATGCGGTATCACCAAGTCTAATTTGTGTGTGATGTGGAAGTCTAACAAATGGCATGGGTCACAAAGGACATTTTCTTAGATTGGTTCAATGGCGTGTTTGGCCCCAGTGTTAAGAAATATCTTGAGGAAAATAATTTGCCACTTAGGTGCCTCCTGATAATGGACAATGCTCCTTGTCATCCTCCAACCTTGGTAGAGAAAATTGTGGAGGACTTTAAATTCATCAAAGTGAAGTTCTTGCCCCTAATACCACTCCTCTCCTCCAGCCCATGGACCAGCAGGTCATTTGCAACTTTAAACTCTACATCAAAGCAATGTTTCAAAAGTGCTTTGATGTGACCACAGACATGAATATAACCTAAGAGACTTTTGGAAAAATCATTTCCATATCCTGCATTGTGTAAACCTTATAGGTAAGGCTTGGGAGGGAGTGACTACTAGGACTTGGAACTCTGCCTGAGAAAATTGTGGCCAGACTGTGTCCTAGAGAGGATTTTGAAGGTTTTGGGGTTGGGGCTGAGCCTCAGAACCCTGAGCCTCAGCCTGAGCCTCAGCCTGAGCCTGTTGTAGAAGAAATTGTGGAACTGGGCAAGTCCATGTGGTTGGAGGTGAGTGGTGAGGATGTGGAACAGTTGGTGGAGGAGCACAATGTAGAGCTAACCACTGAAGATCTGCAAGAGCTTCAACAGCAACAGCAACAAGAGACCACAGGTCAGGACAATGGTTCAGAGGAGGTGGTGGAACAGAGATGGAAGAAGGTGCCTTCTTCAGTGATTAAGGAGATTTGTGGAATGTGGAGCAGGGTGCAAGGCTTTATGGATGAATATCACCCTAACCATGCTGTTGCAGGCCGTGCTGGCAACCCGTACAATGACACTGTGGTGTCCCATTTCAGGGATGTTTTAAAGAATCGCCAGACACAGAGCTCCCTGGACAGATTTTTTGTTAGAGAGGGGTCCAGTGACTCTCAACCTGGTCCTAGTGGCATTAAAAGAAAAAGGCCAGTAACCCCAGAAAAGAACTTGCCACCTGCAGTGTTAATGGAAGGGGATTCCCCTTCCAAACACTAGCATACTACGTACTCCATCCTTTCCCCTTCTCCCGTCTTCCACACATCAACAACTCTTCAATAAATGTAAGTGACATATTATTGTACTATATTCACATGTATTTCTTTATTTTTCATAAAATTGTGTATTATTTAATGTCAAAAAGTTCTAAAAAAATATTTTATTTTACTACTTTTGGAAGTCTGGAACGGATTAATTTTACTTCCATTATTTCTTATGGGGAAAATTGATTAGGATAACGAATAATTCGGTTACAGATACGCCTTATCTGACGGATTAATATCGCTAACCGAGGTACCACTGTACTTCTGTTGAAATACTATAAAAAAAAACGATGTTCAATTCGAACCAACTATGTTAACAGTAGACCGTTATTTAACAAGGGTTTATTTGGCATGATTTGGTTATAGCATGATTGAAGAATTGTGGCACAATTTTATACAACACTTCGTAAAATTAGCTTAACACCATTCACTTTGCGTGCGTAGAAAAAATTTCCCTTCCTCTAGCGGCCACCTTGTTGTGGGTCAGCGGGGGAGACCTCCCGCCATCCCCTGCCCCCACCGACACTCCTGACACCACCATCCCAGCATTCATGAATACTTGTTCATTTCCACTTCTCTCCTACAAGCTAGCTGTGTTTGTGAATTGTATTTTGATCTTTTAATTACCATATCTTGTATCTGCCAAGCAATCATGACACCCAGTAGGCATACCAGTATTGCTGAAAGTGGCAAGAAAAGGTATAAGCATTTAAGTCTTCGAATTAACGAAGAAAACAGAGTTACAGTGGACCCCCGAGTATCGGCTGTAATCCGTTCCAGGAGCTAGGTCTTAACTCGAACTGGCCAAAAGTCAAACCATTATTTCCCATAAGAAACAATGTAAATACAGTGGACCCTCGGTTAGCGGCCGTAATCCGTTCCAGAAGCTCGGCCTTTAACCGAAATGGCCTTTAACCGAATTAATATTCCCCATAAGAATTAATGTAAATACAATTAATCCGTTCCAGACAAAAATATTCACAAAAAAAATAATTTTTTTAACAATTAAGTCAGTATTACATACCTATATTGAAGACTAATGCTGGCTTCTGGAAGATAGGGAGGAGTTAGTTTTTGGAAGCGGAATCCCCCTCCAAAAGGACTTCAGGGAACAAGTCCCTCTCTGGGGTTACTTCCCCTCTTTTTCTTTTAATGCCACTAGGACCAGCTTGCGAGTCACTAGAGCCTTGTCGCACAAAATAACAGTCCAGAGTGCTCTGTTTCTGGCGCCTCTTTAACATTTCCCTGAAGAGGGGACAAGGTTTTGTCACTAAACATGTTGCAGATATGGCTTGTTTCAGCTTGGTCAGGATGGTGTTTTTCTACAAATGTAAGTACAGTGGACCCCCGAGTTTCGTAAGGTTCTTATTTCGTAAACATCGTGTTTCGTAAGCTTTTTTCGATTTCGAGAATCGTAAACTGGCTCGTGTTTTGTAACGTATTAGACCTGTCCGCCTGCTCCATGCATGCGCAGGACGCCGCCAGTGAAGCGTTGTTTACCATTGAGAGAACATTACCCAGCATGCTCTTTCAAACATTCACAATACATTTGGTGTCTTTTTTGGTGGTTTAGTGATTGTCACTGTGAAATAAGTCACCATGGGTCCAAAGAAGCTTCCTAGTGGCACCCCTGTGGTAAAGAAAGTGAGGAACACCATCGAACTGAAGAAAGAGATTATAGAAAAATATGAGAGTGGCGTACGTCTGAGTGAGCTTGCCAGGATGTACAAGAAAACCCCATCTACTATCAGCTCTATCCCGGCAAAGAGAAATGAGATCAAGGAAGCTAATGTTGCAAAAGGGGTTGATATGTTAACGAAAAATAGATCGAAAACAGTGGATGAGGTTGAAAAGTTGTTGTTGGTGTAGATCAATGAAAAACAGAGAGCGGGTGATAGTATTTCCATGGCGATAATTTGTGAAAAGGCAAGGAAGTTGCATGCAGGTCTTGTCAAGACAATGCCTGGAACCAGTGGTGAGGCGAGTGATTTTAAAGCCAGCAAAGGCTGGTTTGACAGGTTTAAGAAATGTAGTGGCATACACAGTGTTGTGAGACATGGTGAGGCAGCCAGCTCAGACAAACGTGCAGGAATTCCAGGGGTTCGTAGTGGCTGAACAATTCCTCCCCAACAAGTGTTTAACTGTGATGAAACAGGCCTGTTTTGGAAGAAAATGCCCAACAGGGCCTTCATTACTCAGGAGGAAAAGGCACAGCCAGGACACAAGCCTATGAAAGACAGGCTAACTCTTATGATGTGTGCCAATGCCAGTGGTGATTTTAAAGTGAAGCCTTTACTGGTGTATCACACAGAAAATCCCAGACCCTTCAGGAATCACAGTGTTGACAAGAATAATTTGTGTGTGCATTGGAAGGCTTAACACCAAGGCATGGGTCACTACGGAGATTTTCGAGGAATGGGTGACTGGAGTGTTTGGCCCTAGTGTGAAGAAATACCTCTTGGAAAAGAACCGAAACGTCGTCATAAACTTTCCTCTCTCCTGTGTGAGGGTTATTTGTGTATTGTTCCAGTCATGAGCATCTTTCTTTAACTTATCTTCGACCACTCAAGTGCCTCCAGGTACTGGACAATGCTCCTGCTCACCCTCACAACTTGCAAGAGTGTTTGTCTGACAAGTTTAATTTCATCAGAGTGAAGTTCTTGCCTCCTAACACCACTCCTCTCATCCAGCCCATGGACCAGCAGGTCATTTCCAACTTCAAGAAACTGCACACCAAAGCACTGTTTCAGAAGTGCTTTGATGTGACCTCAGACACTGCATTGACCCTAAGAGAGTTCTGGAAAGATCACTTCAATATTGTGCATTGCATACGCCTTATAGGTAAGGCTTGGGAGGGAGTGACTTCCAGGACTTTGAACTCTGCTTGGAGACCATTGTGGCCAGGTTGTGTCCAACAGAGGGATTTTGAAGGATTTGAGGCTGACCCTGACCCTGACGACCCTGTGCCTGTTGTGGACTCTATTGTGGCATTGGGGAACAGCCTGGGGTTGGAGGTGAGTGGTGAGGATGTGGAAGAGTTGGTGGAGGAGCACAGGGTAGAGCTAACAACTGAAGAGCTGCAAGAGCTTCATCTGAAACAGCAACAGACCACAGCTGAGGTTATTGCTTCAAAGGAGGAGGGTGAGAGACAGAAGGAGGTGCCCTCTTCAGTGCTTAAGGAGATGTGTACAAAGTGGAATGAGTTGCAGACATTTGTTGAAAGACACCACCCTGAGCAAGCTGAAATGAGCCTTCTGTGCAGCCACTTCAGTGACAAAGCCATGTTGCACTTCAGGAAAGTGTTGAAAAGTCTCCAGAAACAGAGGACTGTGGACAGTTACTTCACCAGGCAGGGGTCTAGTGACTCAAGCTGGTCCTAGTGGCATTAAAAGACCAAGAAGGGAAGTATCCCCAGAGAGGGACTTGTTACCTGAAAGTCCTTTTGGAGGGGGATTTCCCTTCCAACCAATAACACCCTGCCCCTGTCAGCAACTCTACCTTCCAGATGCCTGCAACTCTTCAATAAAGGTAAGTAAATGTATATATATATATATATATATATATTGTTTTTAATTATTTTGCATGAATATTTTTTTGTGGAACGGATTAATTGTATTTACATTATTTCTTATGGGAAATAATGGTTTGAATTTCGTAAACTTTGTGTTAAGTAATAGCTCCTGGAATGGATTAATTACAATACTCGGGGGTCCACTGTAGTAGTAAAGTAAAGTATATTTTATTTCATTGCAGATTTACATAGGTATTGGTAGTTACAATATAAACTGAGTGCAAAGAGAGCCACTGACATGCCATGGCATTAGGGGCAGCTTAATCTAGTGACGTATAGACTATGTACATAATATTAGAGAAATTTATTGAGTTTATTCTAGTTAAAATTTGTTTTCAAATTACAATATGATGATATTATAGTTAAAATTATAATATGATGATATTTAATTGTGAATCATAGAATTGATGAGGGGAAAAGGGTGAGTGGAGCACTTCGGAGTCTGTGGAGACAAAGAACCTTGTCCATGGAAGTAAAGAGGGGAATGTATGAGAGTATAGTTATACCAACGCTCATATATGGGTGTGAAGCATGGGTGATGAATGTTGCAACGAGGAGAAGGCTGGAGGCAGAGGAGATGTCATGTCTGAGGTCAATGTGTGGTGTGAATATAATGCAGAGAATTCGGAGTTTGGAAATTAGAAGGAGGTGCGGGATTACCAAAACGATTGTCCAGAGAGCTGAGGAGGGGTTGTTGAGGTGGTTTGGACATGTAGAGAGAATGGAACGAGACAGAGTGACTTCGAGAGTGTATAAATCTGTAGTGGAGGGAAGGCGGGGTAGGGGTCGGCCTAGGAAAGGTTGGAGGGAGGGGGTAAAGGAAGTTTTGTGTGCGAGGGGCTTGGACTTCCAGCAAGCATGTGTGAGCGTATTTGATAGGAGTGAATGGAGGCATATGGTTTTTAATACTTGACGTGCTGTTGGAGTGTGAGCAAAGTAACATTTATGAAGGGATTCAGGGAAACCGGCAGGCCGGACTTGAGTTCTGGAGATGGGAAGTACAGTGCCGGCACTCTGAAGGAGGGGTGTTAATGTTGCAGTTTTATAACTGTAGTGTAAAGCACCCTTCTGGCAAGACAGTGATGGAGTGAATGATGATGAAAGTTTTTCTTTTTCGGGCCACCCTGCCTTGGTGGGAATCGGCCGATGTGTTAATAAAAATAAAAAAAATTTAATTGTAACAAGTGTTTAGGAGAATGGTAATATAAAATTGAGATTATCTTAAGGAAAGTAACATTGAGCATTTTTGAAAGTAACTTATAGTATGAGTATTTAGTTTTGGGTGAGTAGGGGGTAACATAATAGTAACATATTATTAAAAATGAAATGATCTTATAGGAAAGTAATATTGAGCATTTTTGCAAGTAGTTTACAGCATGATTATTTAGTTTTGGGTGAGTAGGTGGTTTTTGAGTAGAATCTTAAATGGATTTTCAGACAAGGTTATCTTAATATTTACTGGTAATGAATTCCAGATTCTGGGGCCCTTTATGTGCATAGAATTTTTACATAGGTTGATATGAACTCGGGGTATATCAAAAAGTGATCTGTGTCTTGTGTTGTGGTCATGGGTCCTATTAAAGTTGGTGAGGAGAATTATGAGCGGAGGGTTTATAGTAGAGTGTAGAGTTTTATATATGTAGTAGGCACAAGAATAAGTATGAATGTTCTTTACGGTGAGTAGTTTTAGACTTTTGAATATTGGTGGAGTATGCTGTCTAGAGTGGGAATTTGCTATCATTCTGACTGCAGCCTTTTGCTGGGTGGTTTAAGGTGATTTAATGTTGTTGATCTCCATGCACAGATTCCATAGGTGAGATAAGGGTAGATAAGTGAATGATATAGTGCAAGGAGAGCTGATTGTGGCACATAATAGCGTATCTTTGATAATATGCCTACTGTCTTTGAGATTTTCTTGGAAATTTGTTGTGTGTGTCTGGACATCATTCCACTTGGAACAAATTTCCTTAATCTTTGCAGAAGGCACCTCCTTCTCTTCCTTTTCCTCCTCCTCTTTTTCTGAAGCAATTGCCTGAACTTTGGTCTGATGAATTTCCACTTCCAGTAGTTGCAGCTCTTCAGTGGTTAGCCTCCAACTCTTCCACATCCTCACAACTCACCTCCAACCCCAGGCTGTTCCCCAATGTCACAATATCTTCCACAACAGGCACAGTGTCGTCAGCCGCAAATCCTTCAAAATCCCTCGTCAACACAATCCGGCCACAGTGGTCTCCAAGCAGATTTCAAAGTCCTGGTAGTCACTCCCTCCCAAGCCTTACCTATAAGGCCTATGCAGTTGTAGACATTGAAGTGATTCTTCCAGAACTCTCTAAGGGTCAATTCAGTGTCCGAGGTCATTTCAAAGCACATCTGAAACACTGCTTTGGTGTACAGTTTCTTGAAGTTAGAAATGACCTGCTGGTCTATGGGCTGGAGAAGAGGAGTGGTGTTAGGAGGCAAGAACTTCACTTTTATAAATTTGAAGTCCCTAGACATTTGGTCTTCCAAGTCCTGGAGGATGTGCAGGAGCATTGTCCAGTACCAGGAGGCACTTGAGTCCCAAATTGTTATCCTGAAGGTATTTTTTCACACTTGGGCCAAACACATCATCAACCCAATCTTTGAAAATTGACCTTGTGACCCATGCATTTTGATTTGATTTCCACATCACACACAATCTTTTCTTGTGGACATTGTGTTTCTTGAACACTCTGGAAGTTTCAGAGTGATACACGAGTAAAGGCTTCACTTTGAAATCCCCACTTGCATTGCTACACAACATGAGAGTTAGCCTGTCTTTCATAGGCTTGTGTCCTGGCATTGTCTTTTCCTCCTGCGTGATGTAGGTCCTGTTGGGCATTTTCTTCCAAAACAGGTCTGTTTCGTCACAGTTAAACACTTGTTGGGGTTTCAGATTTTCACTCTTTATGTAGTCCTGAAATTCCTACACAAACTTTTCAGCAGAATGTTTGTCTGACCTTGCAGCCTCACCATGTCTTACAACACTGTGTATACCACTACGCTTCTTAAATCTCTCAAACCAGCCTTTGCTGGCCCTAAATTCACTACCAGCAGCACTTGTTCCAGGAGTTTTCTTCACAAGATCTTCATGCAAATGCCTTGCCTTCTCACAAATAACAGACTCCACTACACTGTCTCCCACTATTTGTTTTTCTTTAATCCACAATAACAATAACTTTTCCATTTGTTCCATTATTGGTGACCTTTGTTTCGTAAGCACATTTACTCCTTTGGCAACATCAGCCTCCTTGATTTGTTCTTTCTTTGACAGGATGGTTGTAATTGTTGATTTGTTTTTTCCAAACATCATGGCAGGTTCCAGCACCCGCATACCACTCATATTTCTCAATCATGGTGTTTCTCACTCTCTTTGCCACAGGAACTTTACTAGGAACTTTCTTGGGAGCCATGGTTACTTATTTCGCAGTTGCACTGACAAAAAACAATGGAAAACAAGCGAAATGTCTGGATGAATTAGCAGAAGCTTCCTTACGCACCGAGAGACACAGCCAAACTGAAGCACAAGTGGCCCCAGCCGGCGGGTTGATGCGTCCCATACGGCTGCTAACCGAAATAACAGCCGCTAACCGGGCGCCGTAAAACCAGCCGCTAACCGAGTTGGCCTCTAACAGGAACGCCCGCTAACCGAGGGTTCACTGTACAGTGGTCCCTCGACTAATGAAATTAATCCGTTCCAGGAGCTATTTCTCAACACGAAACTTTCGTAATTCGAAACCTTATTTCCCATAAGAAATAATGTAAATACATACAATTAATCCGTTCCACCCAAAAATATTCACATACTAAATAATAAAAAACAGATTAATAAATAACATTTACTTACCTTTATTGAAGAGAGTTGCAGGCATCTGGAAGATAGGGTGGATGACAGGGGGAGAGTGTTAGTGGTTGGAAGGGGAATCCCCCTCCAAAAGGACTTAAGGTAACAAGTCCATCTCTGGGGTTACTTCCCTTCTTTTTCTTTTAATGCATGAATGCTACACTCCCTGCATGCCTGCTACACTCCCTGCATGAATGCTACACTCCCTGCATGAATGCTACACTCCCTGCATGAATGCTACACTCCCTGCATGCCTGCTACACTCCCTGCATGCCTGCTACACTCCATGAATGCCTGCTACACTCCCTGCATGCCTACTACACTCCCTGCATGCCTGCTACACTCCCTGCATGCCTGCTACACTCCCTGCATGCCTGCTACACTCCCTGCATGCCTGCTACACTCCCTGCATGCCTGCTACACTCCCTGCATGCCTGCTACACTCCCTGCATGCCTGCTACACTCCCTGCATGCCTGCTACACTCCCTGTATGCCTGCTACACTCCCTGCATGAATGCTACACTCCCTGCATGAATGCTACACTCCCTGCATGAATGCTACACTCCCTTCATGAATGCTACACTCCCTGCATGAATGCTACACTCCCTGCATGAATGCTACACTCCCTACATGAATGCTACACTCCCCACATGAATGCTACACTCCCTGTATGAATGCTACACTCCCTGCATGCCTGCTACCACTGGGGTGCCACTAGGAAGCTTCTTTGGACCCATGGTGACTTATTTCACAGTGACAATCACTAAACCACCAATAAACACAACAAATTTATTGTGAATGTTTGAAAGAGCGCGCTGGGTAATGTTCTCTCAATGGTAAACAACGCTTGAATGGCGTTCTGCGCAGGGCAGGCGCGGGGCAGGCGGACAGGTCTGATACGTTTCGCTACACGAGTCTATTTTCGCTACACGAAAGCGAAAAAAGCTTTCGTTACACAATTTTTTCGTTATATGATCCTTTAGTTAGTCGGAGGTCCACTGTACAATTAATCCATTCCAGACACCCAAAAATATTCACAAAAAATTAATTTTTTAAAGAATAACTATAGTTTTACATACACAAAACACACAATAACAACACATAATAACAACACATATTAAATTTATAAATTTACATTTAAAATAACATTTACTTACCTTTATTGAAGTGACTTGCTGGCATCAGGGAGGAGGAGTGAGGGAGGGCTTAGTGTTTGGAAGGGGAATCCCCCTCCATTAGAACTTCAGGTATCAAAGCCCTATCTGGGGTTACTTCCCTTCTTTGTCTTTTACTGGCACTAGAACCAGCTTGAGAGTCACTGGACCCCTGTCTCACAAAATAACTGTCCACAGTCCTCTGTGTCTTGTGC
The DNA here is from genome assembly GCA_009830355.1 of Cherax destructor. Classification (NCBI taxonomy): domain Eukaryota; kingdom Metazoa; phylum Arthropoda; class Malacostraca; order Decapoda; family Parastacidae; genus Cherax; species Cherax destructor. Next base: position 13,014 of record WNWK01024684.1, read on the forward strand.
CTCTTTAACATGTCCCTGAAGTGGAATATGGCTCTGTCACTGAACTTTTTGCAGAGATGGCTTAATTATGTGATATGTTTGAATGAGCACGCTGGGTAATGTTCACTCAATGGTAAATACATTAAGCTAGACTGGCTCATGTCACCTGCGCGGGGAGGCGCGCGGGCAGGCGGACAGGTCTGGTACGCGGGCCGATACTCGGGGAAACGGCTGATAGTCGGGGAAAAATTGGGCTGGAAAAAGCGACCGAAACTCGAGTCGGCCGAAACTCAGACCGGTGTGGTCCTCCACCAACTCTTCCACAACCTCGCCACTCACATCCAACCCTGTGGAATTCCCCAATGCCACAATAGATTCCACATCTGGCATAGGCTCCTCAGGGTCATCCCCAAACCCTTCAAAATCCCCCTCTTGGACACAATCTGGCCACAACTTTTTCCAAGCAGAGTTCAAAGTCCTGGAAGTCACTCCCTCCCAAGCCTTACCTATAAGGTTTATGCAATGGAGGATATTGAAGTGATCTTTGCAAAACTCTCTTAGGGTCAATTCAGTGTCTGAGGTCACATCAAAGCACCTTTGAAACATTGCTTTTGGTGTAAATTTTTTTGATGTTTGAAATGATCTGCTGGTCCATGGGCTGGATGAGAGGAGTGGTATTAGGGGGCAAGAACTTCACTGTGATGAAACGAAACTCCTCCATCATTTGGTCATCCAAGTCTGGAGGATGAGCAGGAGCATTGTCCATTATTAACAGGAGGCACTTGAGTTCCAATTTATTTTCCAGAAGGTATTTCTTCACACTGGGGCCAAACACTTCATTGAACCAATCAAGGAAAATTTCCCTCGTGACCCATGCCTTACTGTTAGCCTTCCACATCACAGACAAATTAGCCTGTCTTTCATAGGCTTATGTCCTGGCAGTGCCTTTTCCTCCTGCATGATGTAGGTCCTCTTTGGCATTTTCTTCCAAAATAGGCCTGTTTTGTCACAATTGAACCCTTGTTGGGGGAGGAATTTTTCAGCCTCTACATAGTCCTTGAATTCCTGCACATATTTTTTAGCCGCACATTTGTCAGAACTGGCAGCCTCACCATGCCTTACCACACTGTGTATGCCACTACGCTTCTTAAATCTCTCAAACCAGCCTTTGCTGGCCTTAACCCTTTCAGGGTCCAAGGCCATTTTTGGAAGGGGTGTGCCAGTGTCCAAGAATTTAAAAAAAAAAAATTCTTATTTTTTCTTATGAAATGGTAGAGAATCTTTTTCTGAAGGTAATAAAACAAAAAGTACGAAATTGGATTGAAAATTGACAAAATTGTGCTCTCGCGAATTTTGATGTGTCAGCGATATTTACGCATCAGCGTTTTTGCCGACTTTGACTCCCATTTTAGGCCAATTACATTATTCCAGTTGACAAATTCTTAGCTATTTCACTAGTATTACTTCGATTCTATTGATTGAGCACAAGAAATCGCCCAGTCAACTGTTTCAACTACAAAATAAAGTGATTGAAAATTGGTAATTTAGCCAATTTAACTCAGTTTAAAATATTCCAATTTCAAAATAGGGTGCAGAATAAACAGTGCAAGCATTCCTGGCACTAAACTAACATTTCCTTTGTTCATTAGTTACGTTTTCAGTCTTTACAAATGAATTCCATTTTGATTTCTTATTCACATAATGAAATCGCAAATACAACTATACAAAGTATACGAAAAAACACTGCAAAGTCGCTGTTTTAATCGAAAATTGCGGTTTCAGTTTTTTTTCTTTCATTATGCACTGTGTGCTTCAGGATTTGTTTTATGTGGTGCACACTTACCACATAGATGTATTCTTTCATATCTAGGCCCAAATTTGCTGCTTATCTGAGTGAGCTGAGCTCATGACGTAGAACTACGGTTTGGACCCTGAACTCAAAGCCGTAGAACTATGGCACGGACCCTGAAAGGGTTAAATTCACTAGCATCAGCACTCATTGCAGGCATTTTCTTTACGAGATTGTCATGCAACTGCCATGCCTTTTCACAAATTATTGACTGCGTAACACTATCTCCTGCTGCTTGTTTCTCGTTGATCCACACCAACAATAACTTCTCCACATCTTCGAGTATTTGCGATCTCATTTTTGTGAGCATATTTACCCCCTTTGCAACAACAGCTTCCTTGAATTCCTTTTTCTTGGCCACGATGGAAGCGATGGTTGTATGGAGTTTCCCATACATTCTGGCAAGCTCTGCCACACGCACTCCACTTTCATATTTTGCAATGATGTCTTTCTTGAATTCTATCATATTTCTCACCTTCTTTACCAAAGGGCTGGCACTAGGAGCTTTCTTTGGGCAGATGGTGGCTTATTTAGCAGTTGCAAGCACTAAAACGAATGGAATACTACTACGAAATGTATCGTATAAATGTGTGGGATCATGCTTACTCGCTGATAAACAATGGCACACTGACTGTGTATTGTGTGTGGGGCCGCTTGGACACGTTTGGGATGAATGACTATTTGCGAGTCAAACGATGATTTGCAAGTCAATATTTTGATGAAAAAACTTTACGATTTGCAAAATTTACAAATTCTGATGCTTACAAAAAACGTGGGTCCACTCTGTTACAATATTGCATAACAGTAAATCTTCCATTTTTTGGTGTGAATAAAAATGCATTGTGAATAAAAAATAAAAATGGAATTCATTTGTAAAGCCTGAAAATGTAAGTAATGAACAAAAGAAATGTTAGTTCAGTGCCAGAAATGCCTGCATTCTTTATTGTGGATTCTATTGTGAAATTGGAATATTTTGAACTTAGTGTTAAATTGGCAAAATTACCAATTTCCGATCACTTTATTGGGTAGTTGAAACAGTTGATTGGGTGATTTCTTGTGCTCAATTGATAAAATAGAAGTAATACTAGCGAAATACCTAAGAATTTGGTCGACTGGAATAATGTAATTGGCCTAAAATGGGAGTCAAAGTCGGCAAAATCGCCGATGCGTAAATATCGCTGACGCATCACAATTCATGAGAGCATAATTTTGTAAATTTTACATCAAATTTCGTACTTTTTGTTTGATTACCTACAGAAAAATATTCTCTACCATTTCATAAGAAAAAATAGCAAAACAATTTTTTTGAAACAACTTGGACCCTGGCTGGCACTCTGAGATTTAGCCTTTGGACCCTGAAAGGGTTAAGCAAACTGTATGTCATGATTTTGAGTTATTATGGGGCAATTTGAGAATTAATTTCCTTTGAAATATGAAAGCAGAATATATTTAATGGTCTGGGATATAGTTACCCCATCATAATATGTTATACAGTGGTCCCCCGGCTAACGTTCAAAATTCATTGCAGAAGCCTGCTCAAGTGCCATTACCGAACGAATTTACTTCCTTAAGAAATAATGTCACGTAGGTTAATCTATTCCAGACCCCCAAAAATACACTTCCACAAGCCCTTACAATATTATACTTACATACTTGTACGATTTCCGGGGTGAACGTTAGCCGGGGGACCACTGTACAGTGGGCCCTCGGTTTTCGTACAGCTCCCAACTCGAACATTTATGTAAGTGTATTTTTGTAAGTGCTTTTGTAAGTGTATTTTTTGGGGTCTGAAATGACTAATATAATTTACATTCATTCTAATGGGAACAAATTCGTTCGGTAATGGCACTTGAACAGCATTCTGGAAAGAATTATCGACGAAAACCGAGGGTTACTGTATTTTCAGATAGACAAAGAAGCTTGATGATGTCATGGAATATAAAACCTTTGAGTTGATTTTTATTACATTTTCATTTGGCCTAACACACAAAAATGTGATTTATCAACATCTACATCAGTTATTATTGTAAATGAAGAATATATCTTATAACATGACATGCAGGACAGAATAACTTGATTATTGTACAAAATTATTTAACCTAACATTCTTAATTTTAATATTCTTTTTTAAACTAGCTATTAGTCTATAGTAGTATGTAGTACAGTATACAGTGGTACCCCGGTTTACGATATTTTTTCATTCCAGAATGCTGTTCAAGTGCCATTACCAAACGAATTTATCTCCTTAAGAAAAGTTGTAAAATAGACTAGTCCTTTTAGACCCCCAAAATTACACTTACAAAAGCATTTAAAAAAATAAACTTACATAAAAGGGTGAGTTTGGGGACCATCGTAAACCGGGGTACCACTGTATATAAAAATTTAGAAATAATGAATTTTTTTTTTTTTCAGGTATTTGGCAAAAATACTTGCTTCCCACTACCTGAAGCAGATACTGACACTTATATATCAGTACAATAAACAAGAAATAATGCAGCCCAAGATGATATTGCACTTCTTGAGTTAGCAATTTCATGAACTTCTGCAAATGTGTTTTTTTGGTGATGACTTGACATCTTTGATTAATGTTTGAATCCTAGAATGGTATGAAAAAAGCTACTACATCAACTAAGTTCACTATTTAGTGGATGTAAGCGTATCAATAAGAGCATTGAACTTAACCTGTGAATACTGACAAGGTCATGGATGAATACAAGAAAAAGAAATCTAAAAGACATTCTTGTGAATTTTTGGACAGTGAACAGCAATATACAACTAAAGTAGAAAATGTAGAAGGAAAGTTGGAAAAGAAAAAAAAGAAACTTAATGATAAATACAAGAAAAAGAAATCTAAAAGACATTCTTGTGAATTTTTGGACAGTGAACAGCAAAATACCACTAAAGTAGAAAATGTAGAAGGAAAGTTGGAAAAGAAAAAAAAGAAACTTAATGATAAATACAAGAAAAAGAAATCTAAAAGACATTCTTCTGAATTTTCAGACAGTGAACAACAATATAGCACTAAAGTAGAAATTGTAACGGGAAGGTTGAAAAAGAAAAAAAGGAAACATAATGATAATCATGTGGACGAGGAAAAAAATGACAATAAAGATTGTAATAGCTCTGCTGCTAAGAATGAATTAGAGGAAGTGGAGAAAGTTTCACAATTGTATCACAATGAGCCAGTGTCAGACTGTATAGGAAGTAACAATACTTTTAATGAAAAGAAAAGAAAAAGTCATAAAAGAAAAAAATCCATACATTGTGAACATAATGGTGACATAGATGTTGAAACTGATTTATCTAAGAGTAGATCAAAGAAGCGCAAATTGGATCATTGCTTATCACCTGACAGTAAACTGTGTGAGTCAGTGAATGAGACAGCTGGTAATATTATGAAAGACTATAACTGCTCATCACAACAAAGTAAAAAGAAAAAGGAAGCTGGTTATTCTGGAAAAGAACATTATTTAAATGAATTCATTGGTGATAGCATTAACAAAAAAGAGAGTAGAAAAAATAAGCACATTCCTTTTCCAGTTACAACTTGTGAAGGGAATAGCAATTTGAACAAGACAAATGTGTTGAAAGACAGTCACCATTTAACATTTTCTGAAATAGATAAAGAGGATTTAACAGCATTTGATGAATATTCCAGTAAAAATAGGAGTAAGTTTTTTAACAAGAATAACCTATCCAATAGGGATACAAATGCTGATACTAGCAATGTATCATGTGCAGTGAAAGATCAAGAAAAGAGTTCAAGTCACAATGATAGAAATGACATGTGGCTTTCTGAAAATAATGATCTTATGTCTGTGGACAGTTTTGACTATACTGATGATGACTATACTGTGCCATACTGTTCAAAAAGAAGGAAGGCTCAGGTAAAAATAAATGAAAAATTATCATTTGAAAATAAACATAATTTACCACTTGAAGACGAACTTAGTGAAAGTGAAGAAAGTGACAGCACAGATAATGTTATTGCTCCTTTATATGATGCATCATATGCTAATGTGGAAGGGAATCCTGATTCTAGTTTAAAAAATAACCGTTTGCCTGGTTTTCAACGTGAAATCTATTATCCGACTTTAGAAGAATTGCTATACAAGCTTCCAGAAGGAGAGGGGATTCCTTCTAAAGAAATTGAAGAAATTCCTGAAAAATTTCAACACTGGAAGAAACTCCGGGAAAAACTTAAGGATAATGTTTTTACTGATGAAGAGATAGAACAAGAAATAACAGATACAATTAAGCACATTTATGACTATTTTGAAAGACTTGAAGAAGGCAATCTTACAGAGAAGGAACTGGAGGAAGTGAAACCAAAGAACTTTCATGGACCATATTTTCCAACACCCAGACATATAAGGGTGAGTACTATTACATTCTCTATCATTTTATTTTTAAGGTTTCACATAGTGCTATGTAGAAGAGGAGTGCCCTGATGCTGGTAAAGGGTTCTTGATCCAGGAATTGGATACTGCGGTGCCTGTACAGAGTCCTTTGTCAGTGAGAATTAAATATTTTAACTGATGTGTATTATTCTAATTTGGCATGATAGTAGTTTATTTGTGCCTGTATTTTTATTTTTGTATTGTAGTTTAACTTTGGGGTTCTTATAATCCAGGAATATTTTTGCATTTATTCTTTATTGTCAAGAACCTCAAATGATCTTACAGGTTACTGTGTGCTTCAACTCTCACATCTTCTATTGTTCCTTCATGAAATAGGAACTATCTTCCTCTTCCTTGCATCGAACCTGATTACCTTTTATTTCCCAGGCACTGTGTGATCCCCATGGGTTCACCATATCTCCATGAATACAATAATAATAATTCATATAGGGGATAAAATGTAATCCCTTAACTTTTATAGTTTATCATAAAATTCTGCTTGATTTGGTTTTCTATTTTTTTTTATTAACACATCGGCCAATTCCCACCAAGGCAGGGTGGCCCGAAAAAGAAAAACTTTCATCATCATTCACTCCATCACTGTCTTGCCAGAGGGGTGCTTTACACTACAGTTATAAAACTGCAACATTAACACCCCTCCTTCAGAGTGCAGACACTGTACTTCCCATCTCCAGGACTCAAGTCCGGCCTGCCGGTTTCCCTGAATCCCTTCATAAATGTTACTTTGCTCACACTCCAACAGCACGTCAAGTATTAAAAACCATTTGTCTCCATTCACTCCTATCAAACACGCTCACACATGCTTGCTGGAAGTCCAAGCCCCTCGCACACAAAACCTCCTTTACCCCCTCCCTCCAGCCTTTCCTTGGCCGACCCCTACCCTGCCTTCCCTCCACTACAGATTTATACACTCTCGAAGTCATTTTGTCTCGTTCCATTCTCTCTACATGTCCGAACCACCTCAACAACCCCTCCTCAGCTCTCTGGATAATAGTTTTGGTAATCCCGCACCTCCTCCTAATTTCCAAACTCCGAATTCTCTGCATTATATTCACACCACACATTGACCTCAGACATGACATCTCCACTGTCTCCAGCCTTCTCCTCGCTGCAACATTCATCACCCATGCTTCACACCCATATAAGAGTGTTGGTATAACTATACTCTCATACATTCCCTTCTTTACTTCCATGGATGAAGTTCATTGTCTCCACATATGCTGTAGTGCTCCACTCACCCTTTTTCCCTCATCAATTCTATGATTCACCTCATCCTTCATAGACCCATCTGCTGACATGTCCACTCCCAAATAGCTGAATACATTCACCTCCTCCATACTCTCTCCCTCCAATCTGATATCCAATCTTTCGTCACCTAATCTTTTTGTTATCCTCATCACCTTACTCTTTCCTATATTCACCTTCAATTTTCTTCTTTTACACACCCTACCAAACTCATCCACCAACCTCTGCAACTTCTCTTCAGAATCTCCCAAAAGCACAGTGTCATCAGCAAAAAGCAACTGTGACAACTCCCACTTTGTATTCTTTATCTTTTAACCCCACACCTCTTGCCAAGACCCTCGCATTCACTTCTCTTACAACCCCATCTATAAATATATTGAACCACGGTGACATCACACATCCTTGTCTAAGGCCCACTTTTACTGGGAAATAGTCCCCCTCCCTCCTACACACACTAACCTGAGCCTCACTATCCTCATAAAAACTCTTCACCGCTTTCAGTAACCTACCTCCTATTCCATACACCTGCAACATCTGCCACATTGCCCCCCTATCCACCCTATCATATGCCTTTTCCAAATCCATAAATGCCACAAAAGCCTCTTTACCCTTATCCAAATACTGTTCACCTATATGTTTCACTGTAAATACTTGGTCTACACACCCCCTACCTTTCCTAAAGCCCCCTTGTTCATCTGCTATCCTGCTTTCTGTCTTACTCTTAATTCTTTCAATAATAACTCTACTATACACTTTACCAGGTACACTCAACAGACTTATTCCCCTATAATTTTTGCACTCTCTTTTGTCCCCTTTGCCTTTATACAAAGGAACAATACACGCTCTCTGCCAATCCCTAGGTACCTTACCCTCTTCCATACATTTATTAAATAATAGCACCAACCACTCCAAAACTATATCCCCACCTGCTTTTAACATTTCTATCTTTATCCCATCAATCCCAGCTGCCTTACCCCCTTTCATTCTTCCCCCACACTCACAACTGGCTCTTCCACACTCCTACAAGATGTTATTCCTCCTTGCCCTATACACGAAATCACAGCTTCCCTGTCTTCATCAACATTTAATAACTCCTCAAAATATTCCCTCCATCTTCCCGATACCTCTAACTCTCCATTTAATAACTCTCCTCTCCTATTTTTAACTGTCAAATCCATTTGTTCCCTAGGCTTCCTCAACTTATTAATCTCACTCCAAAAGTTTTTCTTATTTTCAACAAAATTTTTTGATAACATCTCACCCACTCTCTCATTTGCTCTCTTTTTTACATTGCTTCACCACTCTCTTAACCTCTCTTTTTCTCTCCATATACTCTTCCCTCCTTGCATCACTTCTACTTTGTAAAAACCTCTCATATGCTAACTTTTTCTCCCTTACTACTCTCTTTACATCATCATTCCACCAATCGCTCTTCTTGCACCCACTCTCCTATAACCACAAACTTCTGCTGAACACTCTAACACTACATTTTTAAATCTACCCCATACATCTTCGACCCCATTGCCTACACTCTCACTAGCCCATCTATCCTCCAATAGTTGTTTATATCTTGCCCTAACTGCCTCCTCTTTTAGTTTATAAACCTTCACCTCTCTCTTACTTACTTCTTCTATTTTCCTTGTATCCCATCTACCTTTTGCTCCCACTGTAGCTATAACTAAAAAGTGATCTGATATATCTGTGGCCCCTCTATAAACATGTACATCCTGAAGTCTACTCAACAGTCTTTTATCTACCAATACGTAGTCCAACAAACTACTGTCATTACGCCCTACATCATATCTTGTATACTTATTTATCCTCTTTTTCTTAAAATATGTATTACCTATAACTAAACCCCTTTCTATACAAAGTTCAATCAAAGGGCTCCCATTATCATTTACACCTGGCACCCTAAACTTACCTACCACACCCTCTCTACATGTTTCTCCTACTTTAGCATTTAGGTCCCCTACCACAATTACTCTCTCACTTGGTTCAAAAGTTCCTATACATTCGCTTAACATCTCCCAAAATCTCTCTCTCTCTCCTCTACACTCCTCTCTTCTCCAGGTGAATACACGCTTATTATGAACCACTTTTCGCATCCGACCCTTATTTTAATCCACATAACCCTTGAATTTACACATTTATATTCCCTCTTCTCCTTCCATAACTGATCCTTCAACATTATTGCTACCCCTTCCTTAGCTCTAACTCTCTCAGATACTCCTGACTTAATCCCATTTATTTCTCCCCACTGAAACTCGCCTACCCCCTTCAGCTTTGTTTCGCTTAGGGCCAGGACATCCAACTTCTTTTCATTCATAACATCAGTAATCATCTCTTTCTTATCATCCACGCACATTCAAACAACCCAGTTTTTTAAAGTTTCTCTTCTTCTCTGATGAAACTAAATCCTAATAAAGTTTTAGCTTAGTGAAGAGTTTTTATACAGTATTTAGTGTTAGTTTTGGGGATGACAGTTATATAAAAAGTATGCTGTATATGTCTGCTGGGCACTAAATCTAACAAGAAAATATTGGCTACTTATACATACATGAACTTCATTTAAGTTGTTGCTTTTTCTTTCTTCTTTCAACACGTCGGCCGTTTCCCACTGAAGTGGGGTGGTCCAAAATGAAAAACGAAAGTTTCCCATTTTACATTTAGTAATATATACAGGAGAAGGGGTTACTAGCCCCTTGCTCCCAGCATGTTAGTCGCCTCTTACGACACGCATGGCTTACGGAGGAAGAATTCTGTTCCACTTCCCCATGGAGATAAGAGGAAATAAGAACAAGAACTAGTAAGAAAATAGAAGAAAACCCAGAGGGGTGTGTATATATATGCTTGTACATGAATGTGTAATGTGACCTAAGTGTAAGTAGAAGTAACAAGACATGCCTGAAATCTTGCATGTTTATGAGACAGAAAAAAGACACCAGCAATCCTACCATCATGTAAAACAATTACAGGCTTCCGTTTTACACTCATTTGGCAAGACGGTAGTACCTCCCTGGGTGGTTGCTGTCTACCAACCTACTACCTAGGAGTTGTTGCTTTTATCGCATTAAAAAAAGTCTGTACAGTGCTCAGTTATTGTTTAAGAATACAGGGAGGCAATGCTTTATGGTGTTTCGTTTTTCACTGTTCTGCAATTGCGGTGGTTTTCAGTTACATCTATTCTTTTACTCAGCACCTGTTTTGCTATTCTAGCATTTAGTTCTACGCCATGAGCTCAGCTCACTCAGATAAGCTTTGAGTGGTAAATTTGGGCCTAGATATGAGAGAATACATCTATGTGGTAAGTGGGCACCATATAAAACAAATCCTGCAGCACGCTGTGCATACTGAGAAAAAAAACTGTGACTGTGTTTTTTATTAATACAATGATTTTGTGGTGTATTTTCTTATGTTTTTTACAGTTATATTCACAGTTTTTTGGTCTCATTTAATAGATTGGAAGATATACTACAGAAACAGAATTGATTTTGATTGGTTTTAGTACAGAAAATGGCTTGAAACTGAGCTCAAAATAGTGGAAATGTTTGATTTTTGCCGATGTTCAAGAGTAAACAAATGACGTCAAGCATCCAATACATGTCAGCTGGTGGGTCTAATGTGCGTTCACGAAAGTGCTGATATTATTTATACAATTATTACAATATTGCATAACAGTAAATCTTCTATTTGTTGATGTGAATAAAAGTTCATTATGTGAATAAAAAATCAAAATGGAATTCATTTGTAAACGTAACTAATAAACAGAGGAAATGTTATTTTTGTGCTAGGAATGCCTGCATTGTTTATTCTGGACCCTATTTTGAAATTGGAATATTTGAACTTTACCAATTTCCAATCACTTTATTGGGTAGTTGAAATAGTTGATTGGGCAATTTTTTGTGCCCAATCATTAAAATAGAAGTAATACTAGTCAAATAGCTAAGAATTTGGTTGACTGGAATAATGTAATTGGCCTAAAATGGGAGTCAAAGTGGGCAAAACGCTGATGCATAAATATCGCTGACGCAGCAAAATTTATGATAGCATAATTTCGTCAATTTTCCATCAAGTTTTGTACTTTTTGTTTTATTACCCTCAGAAAAAGATTCTCTACTATTTCATAAAAATTTTTTTTTTTTTTGATTTCTTGGACCCTGTGGACAAGTTTCAGATTGGGGGTCTGGACCCTGAAAAGGTTAAGGCTTGTTTACCTCTGCATATTTTCCTGTTGGGAATTTTTTATTCTTGTTTTTTTTATTACAGTCAGCACTCTTATAAAGCTCTTCTATAGAATGCAACTTTTCAGAAATGTGATTGAAAAATTACATCCAAAATTCAATAGCATGAGGAAATGTCTTAATTTTTTGATGCACTTATTTCAGTCACATTTGCAAACAATTGCGCTAATATGTTATATAAAAAAATTTATTTCTATAATTTTTCTTTTGCTATTTCAGTTCTTTGAAAATTTGAACATCAGAATAACTTGGCCTCTGAATGACCTTCATGAGTTCTTTGTGAACCATAATTATCATGGAAAAACTGCAAGAATATTGAAGGAGAAGGGACTCGAGTATATTACACTTCATAGTTCCTATGCAGAGGATATGCAGATTCTGAGGAATTGGAAGAAATTCCAAAAGGTATGTAACCTTTGAGATAAATGTAAATCCATTTAGTTTTATATACGTATATATACAGTGGAACCCCGAGTTTCGGCCATAATTCGATCCAGGAGGCTGTTCAGGTGCCATTACCGAATGAATTTGTTCCCATAAGGAATAATGTAAATTAGATTAGTCTGTTTCAGACCCCCCAAAAATACACTTACAAAAGCACTTACAATAATACACTTACATAATTCTTTGAGTTGGGAGGTGGCCGAAACTTAGGGTACCACTGTATATCTTTCTACCTCTTTCAACAAACCGGCCATATCCCACCAAGGCAGGGTGGCCCAAAAACAAAAACAAAAGTTTCTCTTTTTAAATTTAGTAATTTATACAGGAGAAGGGGTTACTAGCCCCTTGCTTCCGGCATTTTAGTCGCCTCTTACGACACGCATGGCTTACACACACACACACACACACACACCACACACACACACACACACAGTGAAGAGGCAGGGCCAGGAGCTTTGACTCGACCCCTGCAACCACAACTAGGTGAGTACAACTAGGTGAGTACACACACACACACACACACACACATACACACACACACACGAGATGATGGAATATATGACAACAATTTGCAAGGAAGCTGAGGAGAGGTTTATACCCAAGGGTAACAGGAGAAGCGAAAAAGACAGGATGAGCCCATGGTTCACCCAAAGGTGCAGGGAAGCCAAAACCAAGTGTGCAAGGGAATGGAAGAGGTACAGAAGGCAAAGAACCCCGGAGAATAAGGAGAGCAGTCGTAGAGCCAGAAATGAATATGCACAGATCAGAAGGGAGGCCCAAAGACAGTACGAGAATGACATAGCAGCGAAAGCCAAATCTGACCCAAAGCTGCTGTACAGCCACATCAGGAGGAGAACAACAGTCAAGGACCAGGTGATCAGGCTGAGGAAGGTAGGAGGAGGTCACAAGAAATGACCGGGAAGTGTGTGAGGAGCTCAACATGAGATTCAAAGAGGTGTTCACAGAGGAGATAGAAGGGCCTCCAGAAAGGAGGAGAGGTAGGGTACACCATCAAGTGCTGGACACAATACACACAAATGAGGAGGAAGTGAAGAGGCTACTAAGCGAGCTAGATACTTCAAAGGCGATGGGGCCAGATAACATCTCTCCATGGGTCCTGAGAGAGGGAGCAGAGGAGCTATGTGTACCCCTAACAACGATCTTCAACACATCTATCGAAACAGGGCAACTACCTGAGGTTTGGAAGACAGCAAATGTAGTTCCAATTTTTAAAAAGGAGACAGGAACGTAGCACTAAACTACAGACCAGTGTCACTGACATGTATTGTATGCAAGGTCATGGAGAAGATAGTCAGGAGAAGGGTGGTTGAGCACCTAGAAAGGAATGAGCTTATCAACGACGGCCAACACGGTTTCAGGGACGGGAAATCCTGTGTCACAAACCTACTGAGTTCTACGACAGGGTGACAGCGATAAGGCAAGAGAGAGAGGGGTGGGTAGATTGCATATTCTTGGATTGTAGAAGGCGTTTGACACAGTTCCACACAAGAGATTAGTGCAGAAGCTGGAGGACCAGGCAGGGGTAACAGGAAGGCACTACATTGGATCAGGGAATACCTGTCAGGGAGACAGCAGCGAGTCATGGTACGTGGCGAGGTGTCAGAGTGGGCGCCGGTGACGAGCGGGGTTCCACAGGGGTCAGTCCTGGGACCAGTGCTGTTTCTGGTATTTGTGAACGACATGACGGAAGGAATAGACTCGAAGTGTCCCTGTTTGCAGATGATGTGAAGTTGATGAGAAGAATTCAATCGGACGAGGACCAGGCAGAACTACAAAGGGATCTGGACAGCCTGCAAGCCTGGTCCAGCAACTGGCTCCTGGAGTTCAACCCCACCAAGTGCAAAGTCATGAAGATTGGGGAAGGGCAAAGAAGACCGCAGACGGAGTACAGCCTAGGGGCCAGAGACTGCAAACCTCAATCAAGGAAAAGATCTTGGGGTGAGTATAACACCAGACACATCTCCTGAGGCGCACATCAACCAAATAACTGCTGCAGCATATGGGCGCCTAGCAAACCTAAGAACAGCATTCCGACATCTTAATAAAGAATCGTTCAGGACCCTGTACACTGTGTACGTTAGGCCCATATTGGAGTATGCAGCACCAGTTTGGAACCCACACCTAGCCAAGCATGTGAAGAAGCTCGAGAAAGTGCAAAGGTTTGCAACAAGACTAGTCCCGGAGCTAAGGGGTATGTCCTACGAGGGAGGTTAAGGGAAATCGACCTGACGACACTGGAGGACAGGAGAGATAGGGGAGACATGATAACAACATATAAGATACTGAGAGGAATTGACAAAGTGGACAGAGACAGAATGTTCCAGAGATGGGACACAACAACAAGGGGACACAGATGGAAGTTGAAGACTCAGATGAATCACAGAGATGTTAGGAAGTATTTCTTCAGTCACAGAGTTGTCGGGAAGTGGAATAGTTTAGGAAGCGATGTAGTGGAGGCAGGCTCTATACATAGCTTTAAGCAGAGGTATGATAAAGCTCATGGCGCAGGGAGAGTGACCCAGTAGCGGCCAGTGAAGAGGCGGGGCCAGGAGCTTTGACTCGACCCCTGCAACCACAACTAGGTGAGTACAACTAGGTGAGTACACGATGGCATGGTGGCTAGCGCTCTTGCTTCACGCACGGAGGGCCCGGGTTCAATTCCCGGCGGGGCCGAAACATTTCGAAGTGTTTCGTTACACACACACACACATACATACAACAGGCCTAGTGTCTAATCGACATGTGCCTAGGACAAAATGGTAACTAACACGATATTTTTTCATTCCAGAATACTGTTCAAGTGCCATTACCAAACGAATTTATCCTCATTAGGAATAATGTAAAATAGACTAGTCCTTTTAGACCCCCAAAAATACACTTACAGTATTAGTGTCAGAACACAGATTGGCTATGAAATCACAAGAACTTCTATAAATTGTGATTATGAGAACATAAAAATTATATAAAATAATAAAAAAAAGTGAAAAATAGGTATATCGGCAACGATTCTGCAAGCGGCAGGACTCCTGTTGCTGTCAAGTGAGCATCCAGTGCCAACTTCTCCGCCTCATATCTCGGTAACTACTGACCCAAATTCTTTTTTTTTATCTTATAACACTTAAAAAAATGTGCTCTTTATTTTTATAATTTTTTTTTTTTTTTTTTTCAAAATATTCAGGTCACTGGGCGAGGTAACGTATATATGTATACGTTTGGACTGTTTAAGGGTTAAAGCCAGCAGAGGCTGGTTTCAAAGATTTAAGAATCGAAGTGGCATACATAGTGTTGTGAGGCATGGTGAGGCAGCCAGTTGTGACAAAAGTGTGGCTGAAAAATATGTGCATGAATTCCAGGGGTACATAGAGGCTGAACAATTCCAACCCCAACAAGTGTTTAATTGTGATGAAACAGGCCTGTTTTGGAAGAAAATTCCCAACAGGACCTTCATTATTCAGGAGGAAAAGGCACAGCCAGGACACAAGCCTATGAAAGACAGGCTAACTCTGATGCTTTGTGCTAATGCCAGTGGTGATTGCAAAGTGAAGCCTTTACTGGTGTATCATTCTGAAAATCCCCGAGTGTTTGGCAGATGCGGTATCACCAAGTCTAACTTGTGTGTGATGTGGAAGTCTAACAAAAAGGCATGGGTCACAAAGGACATTTTCTTAGAGTGGTTCAATGTCGTGTTTGGCCCCAGTGTGAAGAAATATCTCCAGGAAAATAATTTGCCACTTAAGTGCCTCCTGATAATGGACAATGCTCCTTGTCATCCTCCAACCTTGGTAGAGAAAATTGGGGAGGACTTTAAGTTCATCAAAGTGAAGTTCTTACCCCCTAATACCATGGACCAGCAGGTCATTTCCAACTATAAAAAACTTTACACCAAAGCAATGTTTCAAAAGTGCTTTGATGTGACGACAAACATGAATATAACCCTAAGAGACTTTTGGAAAAATCATTTCCATATCCTGCATTGTGTACACCTTATAGGTAAGGCTTGGGAGGGAGTGACTACCAGGACTTTGAACTCTGCCTGGAGAAAATTGTGGCCAGACTGTGTCCTAGAGAGGGATTTTGAAGGTTTTGGGGCTGAGCCTCAGAACCCTGAGCCTGAGCCTGAGCCTGAGCCTGAGCCTGAGCCTGTTGTGGAAGAAATTGTGGAACTGGGCAAGTCCATAGGGTTGGAGGTGAGTGGTG
>WNWK01024685.1:0-29409 GCA_009830355.1 Cherax destructor
GATCATGTTAGAGGATCTCACCTTCAGGGACCATAACACCGTAAAATCGCATTTGCTAGAAAAATGACAGAATGGATAATGAGAACCTTCAAAACCAGGAATGCCAAGCCCATGTTGACACTTTTCAGGTCGCTTGTTCTATCTAGGCTGGAATATTGCTGCACAGTAACTGCACCTTTCAAGGCAGGTGAAATTGCTGACCTAGAAAATGTGCAGAGAACCTTCACGGCACGCATAACTGCGATAAACAACCTCAATTACTGGGAATGCTTGAAGTTCCTAAACCTGTACTCCCTAGAACGTAGGCGGGAGAGATGCATTATTATATACACATGAAAAATTCTCGAGGGATTAGTACGAAACTTGCACACGAGAGTCACTCCCTACGAAAGCAAAAGACTAGGCAGGCGATGTAACATCCCCCAAATGAAAAGCAGGGGTTCCACTAATACGTTGAGAGACAACACAATAAGTGTCAGGGGCCCAAGACTGTTCAACTGCCTCCCAGCATACATCAGGGGGATTACCAACAAACCCCTGGCTGTCTTCAAGCAGGCACTGGACAGGCACCTAAAGTTGGTACGTACGTTGGACTGCGTTCGGCCAGCAGTAACAGCCTGGTTGACCAGGCTCTGATCCAACATGAGGCCTGGTCACAGACCGGGCCGCAGGGGCGTTGGCCCCTGGAACTATCTCCAGGTATACTCCAGGTATAGACATGTGGCTCCTCCTGCATGATGAAATTATAATAGATGGACTGACTGGTGTCTTAAGTCAATAAAGTTCAATTGAAGTTCTTTTCGTATTATTGTTCTCAAACTGCTAACTGAGAAGCCAAGATTGTAATCTAGCCCATCTTTGAAAGCATAAAACTTAGCCAATTTATCAGTTCTATCATGCATCTTAAGACCAATGTGAGATGGAATCCACAGCATGTGCACTCTGACTATACTATCCACAATCCTACCATACCTGTGCCTGGCTTCTGACACAAGCATGCTACAAGTTTTACTTGATGAGTTGAAAGCATGTATCAACCTTAGATACATGGACGCATTTGAGTGCAAGGTGTATGGCAAACAGTTCTGTTTGAAGGGTAGAGGCCCAGTTATTGATGCGTGGTACAAATTCTTTATGAGAACCATCACTCTGTATGACAACAGCAGCACTACCAGCTGCACCAGTGGTGTGGAAAATATGGGTATTTTCCGAAAGTTATATTTGATAAACTTTCCCATGTGAATTGATACCATTAATGTGTTGTTGTTGGTTTAAAGGAACGAACGAACTTAGAGTCACGCATGCGCAAAGGCAGAGGGGATAGTCAAGCGTGTAGACCGAAGGCCTGTGTAACGATAACGGAATGGAGACAGAAATTTGGCGTTTCCGACGGAAAAACCGGGATTAACGGCCTCACTTAACAATAGAAAGTGTGATAACTGTTCTCTATGGGCCTTCACGAAAAAAAATAAACTTTTTTATTTTTTACCAATTGCGCTCATTTTTGGTGTACTATTAGCATCTTATATGAACTATCTTTTGACGAAGTTTCAAAAAAATCGGCCAAAAAGCAAATGAACCATGCAAGATTTACTGAAAATTCTTAAAAGTTCCACTTAGGAGAGATGTAGTCCGAAGTGGTAGTTGGGAAAGTTGTTTTGACACTTTCTGCTGATAGAACACTTCTAAGTCCATCGTGTAGCGCGTTCCTATTCTGTAATAAAAGCTTATATCCATTCTAAAAAAAATACAGTTTGTAGGTTGCTTGACATTTAGCAAAATATCGGATTTTGTCCCCACACAAATCTGAAAATATTTGGGATACTTCAAAAAGGAAAACGCTATCTTGTAAAGCAGTCATTCTTCTATGTTTATTGTGACAATCACGTCAATTCTTTCATTATTAATCATGTACTGCCCTCACAAAGGTAAATAACTTACTTTCGAGATAATGGCCGAAGCGCGCGGCACCCCGAGTCGTCGGAAAAAAAAAAAAATCCCGTAAAAATACTTGTTTTTTCCACTGTTTTCACCATATACGAGTGTCTAGAACAGTTTACCATCGCTAGCTCCGTTTTCTCTCACACCAGGATGTGAGAATGAGAAGAAACAATCCATAAGGGCGATTTTACCATCCCACTACCAGCGGATACACCGTCATATTATGCCACATAATATTTATTCTGGTGTGTTTTTCATGTTTCTATGCTATTAATATGTCGCCTTATGTCATAATAGATCAATTGTAGTAAGTAAATAAACATTATTATTGATGTTAGCGTAAGAAAAGAACAATTTGTTGGCTGGTGTGTGCTGGCCGCTACATCGTAATTTATGCCCTGTCAGCACCTCTTATCTGAGAAGGCCAGAGAAGGCTCTGATTGGTTCTTAGGCCATATTAGCCCCGCCCACCCTTCTATGATATCAAATGGTGAATTTTTATTAAATTAGAGAGAAAAATATAAGAAATTCATAGAAAAAAAAAACGGAAATATTTTTTTTTTTGCCGCGTCAGCGCGCATGTCATGACAGGCGCGGACACCATTCCTGTTACAAATTACTATAATTCCTTGTAGAAACATCGTATAATGATGAGAATTATACGAGGGTGTTGCCAGAAAGATGAGCTATTTTTTGGTAAGAAAAACTCCATTTTCGTATTTTTTCGATTTTTTTTTTCTCAGCGCGCACAGACTGTCAGGGGCCCCTTAAACACTGAATCTTCAGTATTAATGAAGTACAATAAGAAAATATTACAATGCATGATAAACAAATATGGTTTCTGACAGGCCGTATTTTCAACAATAATTCACTGGGGTATCACTCAGTAGAACAGTTCTGGCTTACACAGTAAACACAATCAAAATCCAATGATCAAGTGGCTGCGTATTCCCAAGTCCAGGCTAGATAATGGCGTGAGAATGGCAACAGTAACAGAGAATAGGTGCTCTCTCTCTGCTAAGTCAAGTGAGACTCTACCTAAACAAATCCTAGTGCACCACAAGTCACGTCGGATCAAGTGATATAACTATTTGGCGCCAACACGTGACGTCACGACCAAACATGAGTGAACTGTGAACTGGTAGTTACATGCTTAACCTATAACACTCAGCCAGATATATATAATATATACCGTAGTGGTAAAATAATACTGAGTTATGATGAAGGATGAATAGGATAATAATACCAAGATCCAGTAGCTTCGATTTAGCTAATAACGAAGATACTAGCAAGGTCGTATTATCAAAGAGATGAAATATATACAAGATATCGTGACACCCCACCCCCCAAGAGTGGGTTCTCTAAACAAGGTCTTAACTTGACACAAGTCTCTTCGGGAGGATTCGGAGATGAAGTAACTGCGCAACTGACAACAGATAATCTTCATCGCCGCTCACTCATGCCGAAGGTTTAACGATGAAAATTTCCACCTCTCTACCTCTGTTTGAAATAGAGTATCATTAATACTATATATTGATTATATATAAAAAATATTTTAGGGGCGAGAAAGAGTATCAGCAATGACATTATCGGGACCTTTAATGTGAGATATAACAAAGGCAAAAGGTTGAATCCTTAGTGCCCATCTTAGGATTCGAACATTCTTGGACTTCATCGTGTTGATGAAAGTCAAAGGATTATGATCTGAATATATGGCAATTTTATGGGGGGACGAACCTAAGTATATGTCAAAATGTTCTAGGGCCACTACAAGGGCTAAAGCTTCTTTCTCTACGGTAGAGTAATTTTGTTGGTGGGATTTTAACTTTGATGAAAATAACAAATAGGGTGGAGAATATCATTGCTTGAAGAGCTTTGAAGTAGTACGGCCCTAGTGCATAGCTACTAGCATCTATGTGCAATATAAATGGTTTGGTAAAGTCAGGACTTTGTAAAATAGGAGCAGAAGACAATATACGCTTCAGTCTCTTGAAAGCTTCTTCACATCTTTCTGTCCAGTTGAAACTTACACGAGAACTAGTAAGTTCCGTCAAAGGAGCAGCGACTTGGGCGTAATTTGGACAAAATCTCCTGTAATATCCGGTCATCCCCAAAACCGTTGAACTCCTTTTCGGTTAGTGGGTGAAGGAAAATTGGAGATAACTTGAATTTTGGCATGAATTGGAGAAACTTCGCCTTGTCCTATTTCAAAACCTAAGTAACGTATCTTTGCCTGACCGAAAACACACTTGGCCAAGTTGACAGTGAAATTATGATCTGCCAAAGTCTTAAGGAGTGATTCTAAACGAATCAAGTGATCTGACCAGTTATCACTGTATACAACCAAGTCATCCAAGTATGCTGCAACTCCATCCAGAGGAAGGGTAAGTTCATTCATGAGACGTTGGAACGTTGCAGCTGCATTGCATAACCCAAATGGCATTACTGTATAGTTATATAATCCATCCTTGATGACGAAGGCAGATATGTCTTGTGCCCTGGGAGAAAGAGGGACTTGATAATACCCCCGTAGTAAATCTAATTTACTAACAAACTTAGCGCTGGAGACTTCATCAATTAAATCATCTACACGAGGAAGTGGATAACTATCAATAACAGTAATGGCATTTACTTTTCTATAATCCGTGCACATCCGATAACTTCCATCTGGTTTAGGGACCAGTATACACGGGAGGCCCAAGGGCTTCTGCTTTTCTCTATTAATCCATGTTTCAATAGGAAAGTCACTTCCTCTTTCATTATCTGATGCTTCGATGGACTGATTCTATATGGAGGTTGTTTAATGGTCGGGCTTCTCCAACCTCCACATCGTGATATCCTAATGTGCACGTCTTTGGTACATCATCAAATAAGGACCTGTACTTCATTATAAGTTCTTCTACCTGATTTTTCTGTATTTTCAAGACCATCTAAGAACAGGTCAAGATTACTTAAGGTTTCCGAATTCTTAAAACGGATTTCCACTCCTTTTGGACCATCACAGCCTAGGTATTTCGCATCAGTAGGCGATGCGGAAACGGGCATAACTGAAAATGTCTTTTCTTTATAAGCTTTTAGTTGATTAATGTGGAACCTCTTGAAGGGTTTTCTTTTCTCCGGAATTTTTATCAAGTAGTTAACATCATTTTCCTTCTTTAAGACTTCATAAGGACCTAGATAGCGAGGTAATAGCGAATGTCCAGGGGTTAATCTTTGTATCAACACCAAATCTTTAGGTTTAAAAGACCGAGGTTTAGCATCTCGATCATATAAATGCTTCATCTTGATTTGGGCCTTACTCAAATTTTCAGCAGCAAATGCCTTAGCTATAGACAACCTCTTCCGCATCACACTAGGAGAGGTTTTTATCGAAGGTCCGGTTCTCCCTGTCCAGACGTCTCTTAAGACGGCCATAGGTCCACGAACTTCATGTCCATATATAAGTTCAAAGGGAGAGAAACCTATACTCTCTTGATCGCTTTCCCTGATTGCAAACAATAAAAAGGGTAAGCCTTCATCCCAATCTTTAGCAGATTGTTCACAAAAGGTGCGTAACATTGTTTTTAAGGTTTGGTGGAACCTTTCCAATGCTCCTTGAGACTGTGGACGATAACTAGTGGAAAACACCGAGTTCACTCCTAGACCAGACAAGGCCTCTTTAAATACTTTCGAAGTAAAAATTCGTTCCCTGGTCAGACTGGATTTCTTGTGGAATGCCTACTTGAGCAAAGAATTTAACCAGGGCACGGATTATTACTCTGGCAGTGATCTTCCGCACAGGGATAGCCTCAGGATATCTGGTGACTGTATCCATGATAGTAAAAAGATATTGGTTACCTTGTCTAGTCTTGGGCAAAGGTCCTACACAGTCGATTATAAGGCGAGAAAAGGGATCACCAGGAGCAGGGATTGGAATCAAAGGTGCAGGAGGCGGAGTATGGGCGGTTTTTCCAGCCAATTGACATACATGGCATTCCTTTAGATACTCAGTAACTCTTTCATACATCTTGGGCCAGTAAAATTGTTTCCTTATTTTTCCTAGTGTCTTTTTGATCCCTAAATGTCCACCCAATGTACTGCTATGAGCAAATTCAAGAACAAGGTCCTGGAAGATTTTTGGTAGTACAACTAAGTCTCTGTATGAATTTAGTCGCTTAACTACTTCTTTCTTCTTTAGAATCCCGGTACTGTCAAAAAAGAAACAGTTCTCTTCCTCTTTGGCCTGTGTCTCCGACACAGCAGATTTTCTACAAGATTCTAAATCGAAATCTATTGTTTGAGCCTGGATTAAGTCATCTCTATTCAAACTCCTGATTTCAGCAGGAGTAATAGTAGGTTCTTTAGTGGTAGGGCAGGGTCTAAAGACATCAGTCCTGTTAATACCACTAAACAGCAATCCGATACCCATATCTTCATCATCCTTGGGATTAGAAGGTATGACCTTTGCAGAGCGGGACATAGCCCTAGTTACTACATTAAGAGGAAATAAGGAAGGACCCTCCTTTGAAACCTCTAGAGCATAGTTTATATCTGAGTTATTTTGAAACACTATCGGTTCTGGACATATTCCTCTATGAGATATATCATTTCCTAGGAGTAAATCTACTCCCTTAATGGGGAACGACCCGGAGGACAATCCTACCGTGATCCATCCAACATAATGAGAAGTCTCCAAGTAAACCCGGCATAACGGTACTTTAATTAGGGCGCCTCCGTACGCCTCTAACAATACTTCTAATTCAGGGTCATTTTTTTCTCTGATAGGTAGCACTCCCTCCCTTAATAGAGAGATATAACAACCTGTGTCTCGAAAGGTGGTAATATCAACTAACCTTTTTGGGTCCAATCCAACTTTCCCTTTCGAGAGGTATGGGGCCATTGCCTCCTGCACGAGACTAGCAGAGGGTGTGCCGACATCTAGTCATCGAGGCTGATGGTCATTATGAGGAGATGAAGTCAACTGTGAGTTAGTAGTTTTGGAGTGTTTATCAGTAGAGCAAGTAATCACCTGCGTTGGGTAAGTCCTTTCTTGGTGATTCTTCAGGTCTCTACTTCTCTTAAAACACTGACTCTTTTGGTGTCCCGTCTTCCTACAATATTGACAGAATAGGTCTTGATTCAATCTTCTTTCTGCTTTTGGAGCCTCTTCCCTGCCAGAACCAAATTTCTTTCCTATCATAGGTGGTATAGACTTTCCATCGTGGGAAGGCCACTGAGTATTCCTCTCACGAGTATTAGGTTTTCTTTGGGGAGTCAGTAACTTATCCGAATTCTTGGAGTCCGTCAACTGTAGTGTCACCTCATAATGGTCTGCCATGGCCGCCGTTTCTAATAGCTTGAAAGTAGAATGTCCAATCAGGTAAGTGCGTAGACGTTCAGGCAGATAAGTAAAGAAATCCTCATGTAGGATCATTTGAACCAATTCTTCTACTGTAGAACAATCCGCAGCCCTTCGCCATCTCTCGAAAGCAGTTTGTTTTTCTCGTGCAAACTCTAGCCACGATTGATGGGATTGTCGAGTCAAGTTTCGGAAAGATTTTTGGTAACTCACTGGTAGTAACTCGTAGGTGTCTAAAATGGTTTTTTTCACCATATCGTAGTCCGAATATTGATCGAACGGCAAACTTGCAGCGCAGCTTTGAGCCTTTCCCGTAAGGGTCGTGTGCAATAAGGCGGCCCAATGTTCCTTGGGCCAGTGCATCATTTGCGCCTGGTTCTCAAATGCTTCGAAGAAGGAGTCAAGATTCGTTTCACTGAACTTGGGGACTAGAGAAGCAGCTCGGTGAAGATCGAAAGTTTCGGAAACACCTCTCCCCCTACGCTCTGACGATTCCTTCTGTAGTTGCCGTTGGTATCGTAGGGTTTCCCTTTCGAAATCCTCTTGATTTAGTTTTCTTTGGACTTCAAGATGTTTAGTTTGTAGAAGAAGAATTCGTTCTAGCCGATCACACTGTTCCTGAGAGAGAGTCTCGGGAGGAATCGACATGGATGATGGAGGATTACCTTCCGTTGTTCCAGGTTGATCAGATTCAGTAAGTCTGGAGAAGAGTGTGAGAGCTGGAGACACAGGTTCTGCCATATTCCCGGCGTTCGTCTCATCTTGACTGATTCTCTGTTCTGATTCTCTGGACGTTTGAGGTAATTCTTCAGTGGGTGGAGACAAAAGAGCTTCCCTCCTGTCTTGTGAAGCGCCATTTATCTGTGAGACCAGGCTATTCGTATCCTCTGATTCAACTAAGGGTTCATCATGGACATCGGGAAACAACAAGTTCTGTATTATGGAGCGCAGTGTGTTTGCCGTATAATGTCTATTATATGGTACACCCAGGACTCTGGCTACTTGCCAGCACGTTTGTAATTTCAAAGTTGCCAATCTGGCACTGTAATATCTTCGAATAATGATGTGAGAACTTCCATTTTGCTTAATTTATAGCAAATTTTAATTTACTGTAGCTCCCGGACAGGCCCCCATTTATTACGAGTGGGCAAAGTATAGAGTGTTTTTTAACTCGTAATATAGATCAATATTCCTTCCTTGTATTGTATAAAATAGGAAATGGAAACTTCAAACAAAAATCGATTTAATTTAATTAAACTAGAATTAGGTTTTGTTTGATAAGTATGTTATAAATATATATACACTGTTTAAGGTTCCTTTAAGTTTCTAAAGGAAGTTAACTCATTCTTAAACACTGAATCTTCAGTATTAATGAAGTACAATAAGAAAATATTACAATGCACGATAAACAAATATGGTTTCTGACAGGCCGTATTTTCAACAATAATTCACTGGGGTATCACTCAGTAGAACAGTTCTGGCTTACACAGTAAACACAATCAAAATCCAATGATCAAGTGGCTGCGTATTCCCAAGTCCAGGCTAGATAATGGCGTGAGAATGGCAACAGTAACAGAGAATAGGTGCTCTCTCTGCTAAGTCAAGTGAGACTCTCCCTAAACAAATCCTAGTGCACCACAAGTCACGTCGGATCAAGTGATATAACTATTTGGCGCCAACACGTGACGTCACGACCAAACATGAGTGAACTGTGAACTGGTAGTTACATGCTTAACCTATAACACTCAGCCAGATATATATAATATATACCGTAGTGGTAAAATAATACTGAGTTATGATGAAGGATGAATAGGATAATAATACCAAGATCCAGTAGCTTCGATTTAGCTAATAACGAAGATACTAGCAAGGTCGTATTATCAAAGAGATGAAATATATACAAGATATCGTGACATCGGTTCTCTGAACCATTCATCTACAGCATCCTCTATGGAAGAGTATTTACACTGGGGTGACGTTTCGTGCGTAAGACACACAGTGACTACATTTATGGCTTCCTCCAGTCATTCATTACTGGGAGGAAGCCTGCCATATATTACATGGCCTGAACTAGTGTTGAGAAGAGTGACACCGCATCTCTTCGTCATACCCTTCACGAAAGTGGCATAATAGTCTCTGCCTA
Organism: Cherax destructor; assembly: GCA_009830355.1. Classification (NCBI taxonomy): domain Eukaryota; kingdom Metazoa; phylum Arthropoda; class Malacostraca; order Decapoda; family Parastacidae; genus Cherax; species Cherax destructor. The sequence continues at coordinate 9,423 of WNWK01024685.1, forward strand.
CTAATACAACTATTGGTCCCACAGAGTCATTATTGACCACTGAGGGTGCCAGTTTCATTTTATTCTGCGAGAGTCAGCGCGTGGTGGTATTAAGACCTACAGTGGAGATCCTCTCAGGTAGTCTATCCACGACTACTGCATTGACTTGGGTCTTCTCTCTGCCCAGACAGACATTTATATAAATGGTGTCATACGACTGGGCTTTTTTATCTGAGAGGAAGCCAGATAGTTTCAAGATGGTAGGATATCCCCTTCGTACTTCCATCCCATTAAGGCAACTGCGCTTTATGAAAGTACGTTGTGACCCCTGATCTAACAACGCTGTTACTCTCTTTGCTTTGTGCCGTTTATCCTTACCTGTCATGTCCAACACAGGTAGTGCTACTTCAGCTAAACTATTACGAACGTTAGCTGCAAGTTTTAAGTGCGCCACTGTAGTGTCGGGTGATTATTCTTACTATTACTAGGATTACACCCGCTCTTACACATCACTATGTGGTGCCTGCCATTATTGCATTGGTGACAAGTATTCAGCTTGGTCTGGCAATCCCTCACATTATGATTACCAAGACATCGAACACCGGCCCAGTTCATCCAATCTCTTCAATTTCGCATCCCAAGAATTATAAGTAACACAAAGTTGGGAGAGATGCATTTCATTACAGAAGAGACAATCTCTCTTCTCATGGCTCGACAGTTTACCCCCCGGGTTTACCTTACTGGGGCATTTATTCTTCCGGTCTTGTTGTGACGAACCACTACTGTTCCCTGTCACTTGATATGTGCCAACATAACGCTTTTTAGTGGATGGGTTGTAACTACTACTAGTTCAGTTCAGTTCAGACTCACAGGTAAGGACCCACTAGGGGCGAGGGGGAAGTGGGGACAGAAGAAGAATAGCCGGTGAGAGGAAGAACCGAAGTAGAAGAGAAAGAGTCAGGACTAAACCCAACAGTAACTACTACTATTGGGATAATTTTTCCCTTTGTGAAACTTGACTGATGACTCTCCGTCATTATAACTTGTATTCTTAAAGGTAGTGGGGTGGCTGGTTTCCAACTGAATAATTAAGTCTCGTAAACCTGTCCTTATCTCTTCCAACTCAAATTAACCCTTGTGGTACTTGTTAGACAACCACTCTACCGTCTAATAGTTCAATTTATTCTGTGTCATGGCACTCAACAACCACTCTGAGTCCTCCGGACTATGCTTATTACTCAAGATCTTGAGAGTGCTCTCTAGTTTAATCCGAAATTGTTGTAACCCTTTATAGTTGTGATCTGGCATTTTCAGGTTAACCAGTGCAGCTACTAGACCCAATCTACTCTGATCTGAATTGCCATAAGTAGTACTCTCTAACAGACTATCAGCTTCTGTATAAGAGCCGTTTACATTGGGGAAAGCCTGAATAAGAGTGAGGGCATCTTCCCTCAATTATCCCTTTAAATAAATCATTTTGTGGAAAATATTTGTATTTTCCGAAAGTTGTAATTGATAAACTTTCCAAGATGAATAGATATCTTTAATGTACCGCTGCTACATTACGTGGGTATAAGGAAAGAACCATCGGGGTAATCGTGGGCAGAGGTGTGAGTGGAGGGGAGAGGGAGTTTCAAGTGTTGAGGGCAGTCAACGGAAAACCGGCCTAGTGACCAGATATCAGGTGATGGCTGAGGGAGTGTGGCGATTACGACCGCCAAACCGGTCATAATTACTTCATTTCGTAATATGGAGCGATATCAAAGTGTGCGACGTGTATAAAGTGGGACAATCGGTCCAGGAGGCCCAGTAATAGGGCAGTAATTGTGGAAATAGTGAATGGCGCTGGCGAGGAATGCTGGCTTAGGCCTAATTTGAATTCCAGTGAAGCGACCATACAACAGGATGAAGTCGTAAACCCTGATGCTGGGTGGTTTTCGTATTAGAAGAGACTGAAATATGTTCGATGAATATTGTGAAATGGTGAATCTAGTGAAGCATAATTGTAATTGTAATTGTAAGTGAATGTACCGGTGTCGCCGAGTGAAAGGAACGCCACCCCGGGGCCGACATATTGAATGTGGAGAAGATGAACTAACATTATCGCAACTTATCTACTCGAAATACAAGTATCGAGATGGTGAATGTGTACAAACTAGTAGGGCATTAAGCCAGGATATACATAGTGTGGAAAGTTATACATATAAACTGTAATAAGGTCGGAATAGTGAGAGGATCTGAATCGCTACCCCGACCAACCACATGTTAAATAACGCCCGGTCTCGTGGGCGTATAAGAGTTCACGGAAATTAATCTTCCTTGACTCGATGGAACAACCCCTACTTTACCATCATCGGCTTGCCGGGAGTATCATCCCTGTCGAGCAAGACTCCATCACCTCCAGCTAAGTAGTACTCACTTTGATAACATGTATCGGCCGATAATATTGTTACGCTCAGTAGATATACTTTAGCTAGGTCAACGATCTACAAGGCACCGTTATGATGCTGTTAATTGGGCGAGTGATGGTCATGTTAACTTAATTGTGTGTTCTCTCTATTTCCTTCTACTTGATCAGTCACCTAGTAACCATACAGTCCACTTAAAATTAATCATACCACAATTATTAGTATTGTCTATTCAGATTTACTTATACTGTACCATCGTTTTAAAAATGGACCAAAATTCCTCCCAGCTGTCTCCTAGCTGGAACGACAACAAATGTACTTCTGGGAGTTTGGGGAGGGACATCTTATTTGCTGCATTAGACCGGCCCACTACGTTATCTACACTCTTTAATCTATCTCGTACCTTAGCTTTGCAAGGCAGAATGACCTCTTCCAACTCACAATATTGTTCCAACAGTGCATCTCTGTCCTCATCGGTTGCACAATCCTCCAGGAACTCACATTCATAATCTTTAAACCACTTATCTTACGACTCGTACCTACGTTCTAGGACCCCAATGGAAATAAGTCACTCTGTCTGACTTTTTTGGGTTATCCTAGGTTCTCTACACATATGCTGCTATGTATTATAATGTATGTACATGTATTTGTGTATACCTGAATAAACTTACTTACTTACTTACCTCTAGACTCGTTTTCAAGTCACTAGCACTCGCCGATGCCTGATTCATTAAACCCAGACACTTCTTGTGTGACTTGTGTCACATGACCTTTGCGAGCTTGCAATGATCCTTTCTTTGCTTTAATGTCCATGGGTCTGCCACTCCCAGCAACTCCGTCATGTTCAGTCATGGTTATAGAATTAATTAATAACCACTGATGGCACAAATTAAATAAATCCTTTATACAGGTGATTCTCACACCTTACTCTTGCACAAATCTTAGCCACGCCTGTGCTAGCAATTAATTTTACTAATTACAATCCGTCACACAATTAATTAATCTGTGTACTCTATACACAACTTCTACAATCAGTCACTTAATTTATTAAATAATTAATTCAATAATAATTAATTCACTAATCACATCCTGTTCAGGAAGGACCAATGGGCGATGTGGGGAATTAAGAGATTACCTGTCTGGACTTCACCGCTACTTACGACAAATAATCTCACGGGGAGATGACCGCAAATATACTTTACCACAGTCACTCCCGCGAGGTGTGTGAGAAAACTTGAGTCGCCCTGGTTGCTGAGACGACTCCCTTGGATATTCTCACTCAGGCTAAACCCACTTTAGTAAGTAAGTTTATTCAGGTATACAAAAATACATTTACATACATTATCATACATAGCAGCATATGTGTAGAGAACCTAGGATAACCCAAAAAAGTCAGACAGAGTGACTTATTTCCATTGGGGTCCTTTTTATACCTTAATTTTTACATTGTAGGATATATATGTCATTATATTATGAAGGATATAAATAAAGCCCCTCTCACCGGCTATTCTTCTTCTGTCCCCACTTCCCCCTCGCCCCTAGTGGGTCCTTACCTGAGAGTCTGAACTGAACTGAAATATATATATATATACTAGGAATAAGGTAAAAAGAGTTATTTACATATACATGTGTGTTAGCTAAAAAAATAAAAAATAATTCTCCTCCCTTTCCGTCGCTACATTCATTAGGTACCTGTGGAAACTTTTTGGGTCACTTGAGTTCCACAGGGTAAGTGAGCCGTAAGGAGCCTTAAACATACCACGGATCGGCCCTCGGAGTTCAGGAACCCACACACACAACCAAACATACACACATTCGAGTTGATGAAGGTAACTATTATGTACATTTTAATTGATAGATTTATTCACCTAGGCAAGTTTGTACAGTTAGAATCTAATATTAGGATTATTAAGGCAATGTTAGATATTAATAATGCAGTCTAGCACCTTAATATAGGTAAATATAAGCCCAAATAGACGAACCTTGAGATAGGTTAGCTAACGAGAATTGGCAGCCCACACTTGAATCTAGGCAGTGTAGGGCTCACGACGCGTGACCTGCGTCCTTACCAGATTTGGCATCAACCAGAGAACACGTGCTGTGAACAGGCAGCACCCCCCACGTGACTCAACATCTGTCCTGGGGCCCCGGAGGAGAGATCCCGAAGTACTGCGGATATCTCTCTCCATCCAGACCCATTACAGTAAGACTAGACTTTCTTTCTCTCAGTATCTGGCCAGTTTTCTGGGGGAAACTTTAGTGAGTTATCTGTGGGTCTTAAGCGGACGGACGCTTTTGTATTGGTATGTACCAGCGTCGTCTCTTAAGTTCAAGTCTGGAAGCTAGTGTTACTTACTGCATATATTGCTTAAGGGATATCCTTTGAATCCAGGGAACTCTGAGGTGCAGGCAGGACACTAATTACCACTTCATTTGCAGATTAAGGTTCTCCACTGCACATGGTGTTAGGAGGGGGTTATAGATAAGGAAGTCCAGGATACACATAGCTACTACATCAAGTAAGTTGTTCCCCTTTCAGTTTCGTGTAAGCAGTGTGGAATCCCTTTACTGCAGTTAGCTAGAAATTTGTCCCATAGCCACTTGTAAGTCTGAGAGAAGTGTCTCAGTGTCGGTGTCAACAGTGCTTGCTCTAAGTGCAGCTTACAAGGAGGCAGTCCCAAAACAAGTTTCTACAGTACCTTTTGGTTCTCTTCTTGAACTGGCTCATGCTGTGACTGGCTTTGACATGTGCAGTAGTCTGTTCCATTCCTTTATTGCTGTACAATAAAAGGTGTTTGAAGCCTGGCCACTGACTGTGGGAACTACAAAGTTGTGCTCTCTCCCCCTACTACTATGACTGCTTTGGTTACCAGCCTTGACAAAATTGGCAGCAAGATATTCTGGACACTGTGAGCAATTTTATAAACTTGATTTAATTTAAGTTGTTTTACTCTGTCTTCAACATTCAGCATATCTAATTGTTGTAATTCATCCTGGCCTACATGCTCTCTTGGACCCAGGTCCAGGATGAATCTTACCATTTTGTTCTGGGTGATTTGCAGCTTATCTTTCAGTTTTTTGTCAAGGCAGAGTACCATAAAGAGCAAGCGAAGTCCATATGACATTGTATAAGAGCTAGACATAGGGTCCTGCGAGCCTCAGTAGGTAGACACTGCTTGTCTGTAGAGGAACTTCAATCTGGCATTCGCTTTCTTTACTACACTGTTCCCTATCAATTCTCCTGACATGCATGGGTCAAAGGGGATTCCCAGATATTTTACTGAGGAAACTGAAGTGATGGATTCCCCATTACACCGGATATTAAATTTTTTTACCCTGCTCAGTTTATATTTCGTGCCAAAGAGTATGGCTTCTGTTTTCCCGAGATGTAACGATAGTTTGTTGTCTACTAACCATTTGCTGCAGGACTCCAGTTCCAGTGTTAATACATTAGCTATATCTTGTGGGTCTTTATCTGACACTAACAGAGTACTGTCATCCGCATACAGTAGGAGTTTGCACTTGACACTGATGGGTATATCATTTACATAACACAGGAATAATAAAGGACCCAGAATACAACCTTGGGGAACTCCACATGCTATCGGCAGTGGTTCTGATTCCGTTTTGTTGATTTTGACAATTTGTTTCCTGTTGCTAAGATAGGACTTAAACCAGTCTGTGGAAAATATGCCGATAGCTTGAAGTTTCTTACATAATATATTGTGGTTGACAGTATCGAAGGCCTTTTGCAAGTCTAAAGTTACCATTCCTATGAGGTTCCCTATAGACATTTCAGTTCTAATAATAATAATAATAATAATAATAATAATAATAATAATTTATTGAGACATGGTACAATGATACATGGTAGACAAGATACATAAAAATTAATGAGATGTACATGCCAAAAGCCCCTAATATGCTGTGCATTGCGGGCATGTAATCCATCAGATTAATTAGGGAGGGGTCGGTTGAGTAAGATCTCCTAAAGCCTGATTGGTAACTATGAAGAATGTTGTTGTCACTAAGATATTTAACTACTTGACAGTACACCACCCTCTCTAGAATTTTGGATATTACACTGAGTATACTAACAGGCCTATAGTTGTTGACATCAGACCTACTATTTTTCTTGAAGATAGGAGTAACTCTGGCCTCCTTGAACCCATCTAGCACTGTATTAGCGGTGATGGACAAAATTTATTATGTGAGCAATGGGGATTGCCAGTTCAGAGGCACCATCTTTTAGGAATTTAGACGGGATGTTATCTGGGCCGGTGTTCTTAGTTGGGTTTAACCTGCTTAGTTCTTTTTGCACGAAGTCATGAGATACACTTACTAGTTGACAACTGTTTGGAGTTACTCCTTTATTGGTATAGTATGTTTTAAATTTATCAGAGTCTGTGTTAAAGGTATTTGATGCAGCTGGTAGCTTACTTACTAGTGTTGATGCGACAGTTGTGTAGTATGAATTAAAACAATTTGCCACTTTAGTTGTTTCGTGGCATACCTCGTTATCGACATTTAGAACTATGTTAGATCTATCTACGGGTTTATGGCTATACCCCAACTGTTTGAGTTATTGCCAGAGCTTTCTAGGGTTATTCTTGTACTCTTCGATCTTTGAGCAATAGTGTCTTGCCTTTACGCCTTTTATAAGCCTCTGCACTCTGTTCCTCACCCTTTGGAATTCATTTAGTGCTGCAATATCCTGTCTGTCTGCCTTAAATCTTTTTATCAACTGGTCTCTGAATTTCATATTATCTAATATCTCAGTAGTCATCCAGGGTTCAGTTCTTCGTTTAATCCTAACCTCTTTAACTGGTGCAATATTATCAAGGATGGCAGTGAACATTGTTTTGAATTTTTCCCAGGCATCATTTACGTCCGTGCAACGTGTTGTCACTGACCAGTCACAATTGTGTAGCATATTTACCAGTGTTTCTTTACTGTAGTTTCTAGTTGACCTAACTTTTATTGTCTTGTGTAGGCCTATCCGTTCCCTAGTAATTTTCCTGGTACAGTAAATGATGAAATGATCACTAAGACCTGTGGTAATGACCCCTGACTGACTAATGTTCTCAGAGCGGTTACAAAGTATGTGGTCAATTAGGGTGGCTGAGAACTGTGTGATCCGGGTTGGTGTATTAATTAGTTGCGTGTAACTATTTAAATCCAGAATTTGCTTATATATTTTACATAGCCCGTTATTTTGCTGTTGAAAACAGATGTTGAAGTCTCCTAATATTACTGTCTCGTCATTGTTATCAAGTCCTGACAAGACTCTCGAAAAGTCCTCTAAGAACTGGTCATGGGTGGGAGGGCGATAACTAGTTCCTACTAAGATGGGTTTGGTCTTGGGTAGTAACACTTCAAACCATAGAATCTCCAGTTTATTGTCATTTAAATCAGGTCTTGGATTATAGGCTAAGTCGTTCTTTATGTAGGCACATACCCCACCACCTTTTCTATTCCTATCTAAGCGTTTTATATTGTAACCTTCATTTTGCCCTTTTTCCGTCAGTCACCGTATTTTCCCCCAACCCCGGTTTTTTTAAAAAAGGTCATTCTGGAGTTTAACCCCCAAAGGGAAAAGGGGGAAAAAAAAGGGAAAAAGGGGGCCCTTTTTCCCCCGCCTTCCTTTGGGGGCCCAAAAGGGGCATTACCCCCAAAAATTTGGGGGGGGAAAAAAAGGTCACCTTCTAAAGGGTAACTTAAAAGGAAAAAAGTTCAAAAAAAAAAATTGGGGCCCCTTTTTTTTAAAAATTTTAAATGAAATAAATTTTAATAGGGTTTAAAAGTTTCTTTCTTTTTTTTACCTACGTGAAAAAAATTTGGGGGGCCCCGGGAAAAAGGAAAATTTTTCTTTTTTAAATATTTTTATTATTTTTTTAATTAATCCCTGAACCCTCAAACCCCTTTTTTGGGTCCTGGTTTTTAAAATACCACTTAAAGCCCCAAAGGGGTTTTCGAAAAAGTTTTTTTTTGGGCAAGGGGGTTTCCACATTAAGGGTTAAAATTTTTGGGGCCCCTTTTTTTCTTTACTTTTTGGGGGGTTACCTATTACCTTTTCCAAAACCCCATGATATTTCCTTCCCAAAAAAAAATTATTATTATTTTTAAATTATTTTTAAATTTTTTATTTTAAAAAATTTTTTTTTTTTATTTTATTAAAAAAAAAAAATGACCCAATGAATTGAAGCCAAGCAACCCAGAAATCCCAAAGGGGGAAAAAAAATTTTTTTTTCCCAAAACCCCAAAACCCCCCTTCCCCCGGGGAACCCCCCCCCCCAAGGGTTCCCTTAATTTTTTAAACCCAAAATTTTTCCCCGGCCCGGGGGAAAAAAGGGTTTTTTTTGGGGAAGTTTTCCCAAAAACCCCCCCAAAATAAAAGGGGGGGTTTTTGTTGTATTCCTTCATTGGGTTGAAAAAATGAACCATTTTTAAAAGCGGGGGGGGAAAAAGGAAATTTCCCCCAAAGATTTGGAGGTCAGTTTTTTTCCCCCCGGGCCCCCCTTAAAAGGACCAATGGGTCAAATTTTTTGGGTTTTCCCCCAAAAAAAATAGGAATTTTAAAATTTTTCCCCATTTACATGAAGGGGCCCCCGGGAACCACCGTTTTGGGGTAGAAATTTTGTTAAAATAATGAGGAGGGACATGGGGGTGTGGGTAGTTTTTGCCCGGGGAGGCCTAGCTGTGGAACTTGGCTTAGGGGATGTGACTATCTGACTTGATACGGTCGAAAGCCCAGATTCTGGTTGACTGAAACTACCCCACTATCCGCATAAACTGAAAAACCCCTTTAATTTAAATTTTCCCTAACCTATAATTATGCCCTGCAAAAGAAACATCCACAATTAAGACTCAGCATCACCTCCACCCATTTGTTTTACCTCTCGGAGGCCATTTAAATTCATCCAAAACACCCGAAAGAACAAGGGGCTTTCCCTTTTGCCAACTTCCTCGTTACCACCGACTTCCCTGACCCAATGTTTCCCTTTCCCTTTTCTGGCACTCCCATCATTGGCCTGTCTGCTTTCCCCTTCCCCTCCCCCCCTTCTATCCTTGGGAAAATCTTCTGTCCCCCTTTTTCTTTCCTCCACCCAGGCCTTCTTTCCCCCCGTTTCCCGGATGTTAGAACACGTCCCCCAGCTATCCACTAGGCCCTTTTCCCGGAGTCTTCAGCCCCATAGCCCCCCAACCCCCTCCCCCGTGCACTTCTTTCACCAACCTCCTGGACCTGAAGGCAAGACCTACTCTCTGAGACTCTCAACACACTCTTTCCCCCTATCCCTCCTCACACCCCAAACCCGAAACCCAAACCCCCAACCCCCCATTCCTGTGGAAAATCCACCCCCAAAAGCAACCTTTGTTTCCCCATCCCCAAAAGGGAAAAAAAAAAAAACCCCCCCCCCCCTTACCCCTCCCACCCAAAAACCCCCCAAGGTCCAACCCCTTTCTTCCCCGGGGGGAAAACCCCCCGGGGCCCCTACCCCCTCTCCCCGTCCTGAGTCCCGGGTAACGTTAGTACGCGATCTTCCTCCTTATCAACAATGTCCCCATTTTCCAAAATTTGGGACCCACTCATATTTCCCCGGCGTCTCATCCATAGATTCCACAACCATCACATAGTCTTTACTTGCACCATAAGCAGAGCTATGTTTTGGGGGCCCATCTTTTCGATCCCCATGACACCGCCAATTTTTCCAGGTGATCCAAAAAACCCACGTTTGAACTTGGCCTTTTAAAAAACATAGACTTGCTGGCAAACTCTTCCATCATGACTATGAAGGTTTTGTCGTTTGGATCATTTTTAAGGAAAACGAAAACCCTTTCCCGTAGGCCACCAAAAAAGTCCCCCCGGGGCCCACCGGTCCCGGGCTGCATGGACGACCCCCAAGTTGACTGAATACCTCTTTTACATCCACGTCCAAAATTTTAAACGGTACATTATGAATTCTTATCTAAGTGTAGAAAACCGGGGGCATCTGGGCCCCACCTCTAATCCCGTTTTTGACAACCTTTTCCCCTTTTTATACTTTTCAAACCATACGCTCATTGGGATTGGCCACTGCAAAAATTCACGAATATCCTCGATGAAAGTTGAGGGGTATCCCTATAATTCACATTGTGTAGGCCCGTATTAAACAACCCGTGTAACACTTTACTTAGCAACATGTACCCCTGTACTTAAGCAGTGTAGACTTTCTTAGGCAATGTAGCACTGTACTTAGCAGCAGTGTAACATACCCAAACAGCAGTTGCACTGTACTTGCAGCAGTGTAGCACTGTATAGCAACAGTGCAGCACCCTTTAAAAGCAGTGCAGCACTGTACTTAACAGCAGTGTAGCACTGTCTTGCAACAGTTTGGGAAAAATACTTAGCAGCAGTTAGCACTTTTTAAGCAACATTACTTAGCAACAGTGTAGCACTGTACTTAGCAGCAGTGTAGCACTGTCTTGACAGTGTAAAACCCCTGGGGGTTGTTATTAGCAACAGTGTAGCACTGTACTTAAAAAGGCTGGCCTGTACTTAACAACAGTCGATGTTTAGCAGCAGTGGGGCCCGTAAAAAAGCAACAATGAGCACTGTCCAGCAACAGTGTGCATTCTTTACTGCGATTTTGTCCTCAAAAAGTCCTTCATTGTCGCCTGTACGCACTTGAGGCAGAAACTTCTTGCCAACACTGCTACTACCTTGCTTCATGTCGGGATTTCAATCGGGACTTCTCCAGCCTTAAAGGGCCCCCAAAAAAGGAAAATTTTCCCCCAAAAAGCCTGGACTCACTTATTACTGCTCAAAACATTGATGAAATCAAGTTATCTATTGAAAAAAACCCTTGGGGGAAAGGTGGTTTATTTAAAAATCCCCAATTCTTTCCATGCTGGGGGACCTTCAGTGACGTCCCAGGGGAAAAACTCTCACCGACGGACTTGCTATCCACTACTTCTACATCAACCAGCATTCATCAAGCAGGAAGATCAGTACACCCCACGTGTTACAACTGCTCTCATACCCCCCCAAAAACGGCCCCCCCAAGGACAAAAATTTTGCCATTTGGGGGAAAAGGGGCCGCCCCAAAAAAACCCCCACCACCACCTCACTCAAGTTTTTTAAACTCAAAACTACCCTCCCCTGGGCTCCCAAAATGTCCTAAAGACGTGATATCCTCAAAAAAAACTTGCCCCAAACAAAAAAAAACCCTGCTCAAGCAACAACATTGCCCAAATTATTTTTAAAAACACAAAAACACCCCCAGAATTCCCCCAGGCCACCCGGCTGCACCACCCCCTCCTGCTCGGGGACTCCACCAAAATTCTCTACTGCATTCATTCGCCCTTACACAAAAGGCCCACACCTGGATCTTTCAAACCCCCACCATCAATGAACTGCGAAAACTCAACAACATCCCCAGCTTCACATTCCCAGCATCTCCACCGTCGTCAGACATTATAAAGCCCACCATGAAGAGAACCAAAAGGTACCTAATGAATGGGGACAAAAAGGGGAGGAGAATGTTTTTTTTTTTTTAATAACATACATGTACATATAAATAAATCTTTTACCTTTTCCTTTTAATTTTAGTATAATAACTAGTATCTACTAGTGTCTAATATTAAGGTATTAAATGGACCCCAATGAAAAAAGTCACTCTTTTCTGACTTTTGGGTTATCCTAGGTTTTTCACATATTTTTTGCTATTATGATAATCTAGGTAACTGTATTTGTGTATACCTCAATAAACTTACTTACAAATATTGTCAAAACCCTCGAGAATGCTCCACCACCACTCAAAACCCCCCACCACCTCCACCACCACCTCCCCCCACTGAGACGCACCACCACCACCTCCCACCTCTGAGACGGACCAATCAAAGCCGCCCAACCATCACCAGACCCCCCCAAGGGGGGACCCCAGTCAGCCTCTCCCAACACCACCGCTAAAACAACTGCTCCATCCACCACCAAACCAAAAATGCCCAGCCCTCCCCAACAACTTCCCCCACCGCCAAACCAACTGATCCATCCAACCCAACTTCTCCTTTTCACCAACAAACCAACTGGAGCATCCATCCACTATCGGTACATGCAATACGACAACGTCAAATTTTATACCACAAAACAATTTTGACAAAACAATGCCATTCTCACCCCATGCTCAGCGACCTAGACGGGACTGTCAAGTTCACCCACCTCAAGAATAAAATACTACCTTAGAAGACATAGTCCAACCCTTTGTACCAACACTACAGTAGGGCCCCATTAGTGTTTGCTGCGCAACACAACTCTCAAGAACACAATTCCCAAAACTCTCTGCACTGGCTCTGCTGATAAACTCCACTACCATGACAAAGTTTCCCCGCACTTTGCTATTTAGCTAAAGCTGGGGGGTGGCTCCAATCGACCCCAATACAGCTGCCTTCTCTGCCTCTCACACCGCCGCCTGTCAAACCCCCCGAGTACAACTACACTCGCCCCCAACAGCTGTAAACAACTCGCCCCAGCACCTCCCACACCACCAACTCCTGCAGTCTATCTTTCCCCAATTCCCCAGAGTGGACGGGCCACTCACCCGTATATTCCCACCTCCACCTTTTCCCCCAAAACCCTTTTCCCCAAAATTTAGTGGAAGGAATGGATGGAATGGGCGAAAGGGACTACATAGTAGGAACAATCCAGTCTGAGGGCCAAAGGTGGTAATTGCTGTAATGTACAACCCGCCACAGAACTGCAGAAAGCCAAGAGAAGAATACGACGAGAGCAACAAAGCAATGGTAGACACACTAGCCGAGGTGGCCAAGAGCCCACACAGGGAGAGCAAAGTTGCTAGTTATGGGTGATTTCAATCACAAAGAGATTGATTGGGAAAACCTAGAGCCCCATGGGTGTCCTGAATCATGGAGAGCCAAGATGATGGATGTGGTACTGGAAAACCTCATGCATCAACATATTAGAGACACTACCAAGAGAGAGGTGAGGATGATCCAGCAAGACTGGACCTAGTATTCACCTTGAGTAGTTCGGACATCGAGGATATCACGTATGAAAGGCCCCTTGAGCTAGTGATCAGTTCGTTCTGTGTTTTGATTATATAGTTGAGCTCAAGTGGAGAGGATCAGGAATAGGAAGGGAGAAACGAAACTACAAAGGGGGACTACACAAGCATTAGGAAATTCCACAAGACGTTCAGTGGGAGAGAGAATTGGCAGGAAAACCAGTAAAAGAAATGATGGAATATGTGACAACCAAATGCAAAGAGGCAGAGGAGAGGTTTGTCCCCAAGGGAAACAAAGTAATGGGAAGACCAGAACGAGTCCTTGGTTCACCCAAAGTGTAGGGAGGCAAAACTAAGTGCACTAGAGAATGGAAAAAACAGAAGACAAAGGCCCAGGAAAATAAAGAGATTAGCCGAAGAGCAAGAAACGAATATGCACAGGTAAGAAGGGAGGCTCAGCGACAATACGAAAATGATATAGCATCAAAAGTCAAGTCTGACCCAAAGCTGCTGTATAGCCACATCAGGAGGAAAACAACAGTCAAGGACCAGGTAATCAGGCTGAGGAAGGAAGGTGGGGAGTTCACAAGAAACGACCAAGAGGTATGTGAGGAGCTCAACATGAGATTTAAAGAAGTCTTTACAGAGGAGACAGGAAGGACTCAGGAATTCAGAATAGGGAGGTATACCAACAAGTGCTGGATGAAATACACACAACGAGGAGGAGGTGAAGAAGCTGCTATGTGAACTCGATACCTCAAAAGCGGTGGGACCTGACAACATTTCTCCGTGGGTCCTTAGAGAGGGAGCAGAGATGTTGAGTGTGCCACTAACAAAATCTTCAACACATCCATTGAAACTGGGCAACTACCTGAGGTGTGGAAGATGGCAAATGTATCCCAATTTTTAAGAAAGGAGACAGACATGAGGCATTAAATTACAGACCTGTGTCACTGACGTGTATAGTATGCAAAGTCATGGAGAAGATCATCAGGAGGAGAGTGGTGGAGCACCTAGAAAGACACAAGCTTATAAACGACAACCAGCACGGTTTCAGGGAAGGAAAATCCTGTGTCACAAACCTACTGGAGTTTTATGACAAAGTAACAGAAGTAAGAAATGAGAGAGAGGTGGATAGACTGCATTTTCTTGACTGCAAGAAGGCGCTTGACACAATTCCTCACAAGAGGTTAATGTAAAAGCTAGAGGATCAGGCACACGTAACATGAAAGGCACTGCAATGGATCAGAGAATATCTGACAGGAGGCAACAACGAGTCATGGTACGTGACAAGGTGTCAGAGTGGGCACCTGTGACGAGTGGGGTTCCACAAGGGTCAGTCTTGGGACCGGTACTGTTTTGGTATATGTGAATGACATAACGGAAGGGATAGACTCAGAAGTGTCCCTGTTTGCAGATGATGAAGTTAATGTGAAGAATTAAATCAGTCGAAGATCATGTAGGACTAAAAGAGACCTGGACAGGCTAAAAGCGTGGTCCAGTAACTGGCTCCTTGAATTTAACCCTGCCAAATGTAAAGTCATGAAGATCGGGGAAGGGCAAAGAAGACCGCAGACAGAGTATAGTCTAGGTGACCAAAGACTGCAAACCTAACTCAAGGAAAAGACCTTGGGGTGAGTAGTAATACCGAGCACATCTCCTGAGGCACACATTAATCAGATAACTGCTGCAGCATACGGGCCGTTGGCAACCTAAGAATAGCGTTCCAATACCTCACTAAGGAATCGTTCAAGACTCTGTACACCATATACGTCAGGCCCATACTGGAGTATGCAGCACCAGTTTGGAACCCACACCAGGTCAAGCACGTCAAGAAACTAGAGAAAGTGCAAAGGTTTGCAACAAGACTAGTCCCAGAGCTAAGGGATTGTCCTACGAAGAAAGGTTAAGGGAAATCGGCCTGACGACACTAGAGGACAGAAGGGTTAGGGAGACATGATAACGACATATAAAATACTGCGAGGAATAGATAAGGTGGACAGAGACAAGATGTTCCAGAGAGGGGACACAGAAACAAGGGGTCACAATTGAATGTTGAAGACTCCTATGAGTCAAAGAGATGTTAGGAAGTATTTCTTCAGTCATAGAGTTGTCAGGAAGTGGAATAGCCTAGAAAGTGACGTAGTGAGGCAGGAACTATACATAGTTTTAAGACGAGGTTTGATAAAGCTCATGGAGCAGGGAGAGAGGACCTAGTAGCAATCAGTGAAGAGGCGGGGCCAGGAGCATGAATCGACCCCTGCAACCACAAATTGGTGAGTACAGTGGGCTTTTATCAAGCCCACTGTGTGGCAAACGTTGCCAATAAAGGATCACATTATACTGCTTATTTTATACCATTTACTTCCATGTAGTGAGACATAGAAACATTCATTGTATATGTTGTGAGACACAGAACTTCTTAGTGTAAATACACTGAGACAAGTTTCTGCAATATATGTTTATACATATATGCCTGTATGTGTATACATTATGATCCATACAATGTACACATGTATACATAATTCTTAGCATATATACTATGAATGTTTAAGTTGAAGACCAATACTGTCACTAACACTGTCGCCAACTCTGTCACCAACACTGTCACCAACGCTATCGTCAACACTGTCACCAACTCTGTCACCAACACTGTCGCCAACACTGTCATGACAATATCATTAACGCTGTCAGACTGTCACCAACGCTTACTAACACTGTCACCAGCACTTTCCCTAACATTGTCACTAACATTGTCACCTACAGTCACCAACACTGGCTGAGTTTAGACGTGAACATGGTGCTCGCACCATACAGAGAGCCTGGCAACACTACAAGATGAAGATGTTGAAGAAGGCACAGATAAAGAAGCGAAAGCAGAGGCCACGAGACTTCAAGGATAACAAGAAGTGACCTCTCTCTCTCTGTCTCTGTCTCACACACAGTGTTTAACAAGGTTAGGTTAAGGGTCCTACCTATATTTACAAGCTAAGAACTGCTACCTACATCAGCTCATTTGAAATCTTTTTTTTTTTTTTTTTTGTAGAGAAAAGTTCAAATAATGAACAGGGTGAAGTTTGAGCCATCTTTAGGCATGCTGTGGGCCATTTGTTTACCAGCAATTTCATTTGATCTATTAACACTATTTCGTTGATGTCATTATGCTTTCTGAACATTTTCAAGTCTGGAGTCATGCAAGGAATAAATGATCCCAGATGAAATGATATTCTGGAGAAGGTTACAGTGATTGTGAAGTTGCTGCTTGTTGCCCGTCTTGTTGTGTAAAAGTTCACTCCTCACTGTTCGTCTTGTGGTGTATAGACTCACTTCTCGTTGTACTCGGAGTGGAGCCAAGTGTGGCACTTTGACAATATTGACCTAGTACATAACAGTAAGATAAGATAAGATTTCTTCGGATTTTTAACCCCGGAGGGTTAGCCACCCAGGATAACCCAAGAGAGTCAGTGCGTCATCGAGGACTGTCTGTCTTATTTCCATTGGGGTCCTTAATCTTGTCCCCCAGGATGCGACCCACACCAGTCGACTAACAACCCAGGTACCTATTTGCTGCTAGTTGAACATGACAACAGGTGTAAGGAAACACGTCAAAATGTTTCCACCTGCCGGGAATCGAACCCGACCCTCGTGTGTGAAGCGAGAGCTCAAGCCACCAGGCCACCCATATCCCTTCTGTGTTGGAGGATCTACATAAATGACATGTCTATCAAGGCAGGGTCTAGGCGAGAGATCAGCCCGCCCGTAAACTGACGTACGAATCACAGCCCAGCTGATCAAGTACTGACTTAAGGGTGGGGCGAGCCTTTTCCAGAGATTAGAAAGGAAGATTGAAATTTTTTGGAAAAATGTTTTCTTACCAAAAAATAGTGCATCATTCTGGCAACATTTTGGTGTAATCAACTTGTTTATATCATATTTCCTAGTATATTTTTCCTTAAATGTATTTTTGTTGTTCTTGCTGTCATAAATAATACGTGTTGCCAATTAGTGTTTTTTTTTTTTAGTTTTGTCTATGCAAAATTACAATTTTTATGATTATTTCATTAAAAACTCTAAATAGCAACATCTACGATCGCTCCATTCAAGTGCAAGGACTCATGCCACCTCAGTGGCCTCTGGGGTCTCAACAAGTGTTGATTCATGCAACTCGCTGAGATTTAGCGCGAAATATCCATAGAGTTTCACAGAAAAAAATATATATTAATAACTCAGAAATAAGTTATTGATATTGTTTGTAATGTTTTGCGAAAAGTATTAATAGAATTGTCATGATTTTTTCACACGTTATTGAGTAATGATAGCTCTACAACCACCCATGAAGGATTTCCGATATCTTTTACAGCTTTGTTTTTATTGATTTTTTCCCACAAAATAAAGCAAAACAAAATCACTAACTTCAACATTTTTATAATGGAATCACTGACATTTTTGCTAAAATGGATTGGGTCAACAATTATATAGCCTTTATCTTTCATCTGATGTTAACTAGAGCATTGTACATCTTCGCAATTTTGTAGAAATTTACAGGTTTTGTGACCCCTAAAATTTGGCACATTTTATTTTTTCTACCTAACCTAAAGGCAAAAAATCATAACAAAGACAGTGTATAGGTTTTTAAAACCTGTATAAATCACTGTAAAAAATCTCATTGAAATTAGACCAAAATAAAGAAAAAAACGTGAATTCATTCGCCCCTCCAGCGCCTATTTGAAGACAGCCTAAGGTCTATTGGTAATCCTCTCTCTCTCTGTCTCAGTGTTTAACAAGGTTAGGTTAAGGTTCCTACCAATATTTGCAAGCTAACAGCTGTTACCTGCATCAGATCATATGAAACCCTTTTTTTTTTTTTTTGTTAAGAAATATTAAAACAGGGAACAGGAAGAAGTTTGAGGGCATTGAACGCGCGCGCGCGAGCGATAAAAATTGAAAATTGTGTTCACTATATAAAAATAGAGAAACTTCTGGCAACACAATGACACAAGAATCATTGTTCTACGACATTCGTACAAGGAATTATGGTCATCTATAACATACATGGTGACGCCAACACCCGTAGCAGGTCTGCCGACATTTTGTGAATTTTCGTATTTTTTTCTCGATTTTTTTTTTGTTTTTGTGAATGTTGGTGAGTGGTGGTAGTGTGGAAGATGGCCAGTGATGGGGAGAATAAGGCCTGCACTGTGTGGAAGTGCCGCCAAGATTATTGTATATACAAACCTCTGAAATCTCTCATAAAAACATTTACCTCCAGCGCCATGTGCCATGCTACCAGTTAACCTAGAAATGATTACGTGTCGATGCATGGAATAATTAGAGGCATATGTTATGGAAAACAATGTATAAAATCTTGTCTTGGGACTGCCTCCTTGTATGCTGCACTCTGTACAAGCGCTGTTGACACCGACACTCTGAGACGCTTCTCTCAGACTTACAAGTGGCTATGGGACAAATTTCTAGACGACTGCAGTAGCAAGAATTCCCCACTACATGCACGATTATGAAAGGGTTTAACTTACTTGATGGAGTAGAAATGTCTCCTAGTCTTCCTAAGCTGTAACCCCCTCCAAACACCATGTATAGGGAAGGACCTTAATCTGCAAAATTTAAGTGGTATTAGTGTTCTGCCTGCACCTCAGAGTTACCTGGTTTCAAAGGATATCCCTTAAGCCAATATGCAGTAAGTGACACTAGCTTCCAGACTTTTACTCAACGAGGGGACACTGGTACCTGCTAAATTGCGTATGACCGCACGAGAGACCCACAACAAAAACCTACACACATTTCCCCCAGAAAACTGGCCAGATACTGAGAAGAAAAGAGGTAAGGTCCACAGTACTACGGGATATCTCTTCCGGGTCCCCAGGACAGATGTTGGGAGTCACGTGGAGAATGCTGCCTTGGTCGCAGCACTTGTTCACACATGAAGTCTGTTCTAAGAAGGAAGAGCCAGCATCACTCCCGCTCAGATTCAAGTGTGGGCTGCCAGTTCTCCCTAGCTAACATGACCTAATGTACGCTATTTGGGCCCTAAACTACCTATGTCAAGGTGCTAGAACTACATTTTTTATATCTAACGTTGCCTCAATAATCCTAATATTAGCTACTAACTGTACAAACTTGCCTAGAGCTTCCTAGGAGAATAAATCTATAAATTAGTATGTACACAATTGTTACCTCCACCAACTTGAATGTGTATGTTTGTTTTGGTTGGTGTGTGGGTTCATAAACTCTGAGGGCCGATCTGTAGTATGTTTAAGGCTCTACGGCTCACTTACCCTGTGGAACTTGAGCGACTCAAAAAAGTTTCCACACAATGTGTGGTTAATGTTAACGAGGGAGTGACCAGTGCAGCCTCCCACACGCCACGGGGGAGAGGGGAAAAGGTGCTATGTGTAGGTGGTGAGGGAAGACACTGGTGTTCAGCAGTGCACATACCCACATCTTTCATGACGTCATGGGAAACAAATAATGTTGTGTGTATTGTGTGTTGTGTGTATGGTAAGACAGTGTGAACAATATATAGAGTGCAAATCCATGTGTAGTGTACTCCCCTCACTCCTCTCCCTGGCTACCCCCACCCAA